>JARHVA010009215.1:277500-285000 GCA_037957365.1 Torreya grandis | reverse complement strand
GATTGGAACATTATGACCTGAGGAAGATCAAGGGGTTAACCTAAACCTAGAGAGCATAATATGATGTGAAATGGGATGAATTACTTGGGTAAGTTAGTAAATATTGAGCTCTCCATTCATAAAACAATTGCCTTGAGCTACTAGTAACCTATGAACTTATATGGTTTTTTTAACCAATGTTCATTCTAAAGATAAATTTTTTTGTAAATTATTGAGTAGAGTTGAATATCTTTTATTATTTTGATTAGAATAACTAAAATACTATATTTTTTTAGATTTAATAGGACATTTCAAGGCTATTGGCTTTAGTGGAGTGAAACCATCTCTACAGGTTGAATTACTTGTAGACAATAAGTTTCCCCTGTCTCTTTATTTTATTATAACAATATTTTTTATGAAGTTTCATATAATGATATTATGGAGTAATTGTGGTAAAAAAAACATAGATTATGGTTTATCCTAGGTATCATTATACATAACTAGTGGTAATGTTACAATAATTTTTGTGCTATACCAAATTATTGTGAGGCATTGGCTCATCTAATGTATTATAATTTTAAACAAGCCAAGTATGTTTGTTTTCTAATATGTTATATCTGTTATGTATCCTACAAAAGGGTATTCTTATATGGTGTTGAAAACTTATGCATTTCAACTAAGTTTGGCTTGATCTTGTTGGCCTCTTTTGAGTTAAATGAGTGAATCAAGTGGCTTCATAACTCCAAAAAGGGCTTAATTTAATAAGTTTTTATAATTTTTATATCGATCTTAGTTTCTTTTTACATCTATGATGTATTTTTAACCATGGATATGTCTAATTCCATGTGTATGTTTAACTAATCTTGTTAAAATGTATATCTATTTTTATATGTTAATATGTTTAAGACCTTAAAATTTTTGGATAACCTACATAAATAATTAATCCTAAATAAAATAGCTCATAGAATTTGGAAACCCTATAGTCTATTATACTCAATCAAGAAAAAGAGACTAAGGAAATAAGTCATCTACATGTTTGGACAATGATTGATAAGATCTAAAAGTTTTTATTTATATATTTGATTTATTATAATAATGGGGTGAAAATCTAAACACATTTTCTTGAATTATTATTTTTATCATATACCATGAACCCTGAATGCCTAGTCTTATGCAAGAGACCCTATTTTAGAGTGCATTGTCTCTGTATTGTGTAAGATAAGATGTCTTTATAAGTCCTAAAAATATGGTAATTTTTGTATATTGTTTTGGAATATTTTATAAAATAATAAAGTAGACATTAAATTTCTCAAGGGATGTAGAGTCTTTAAATTTTTCAAAAATACCATATTGTTGTTGGCAGACCATGTTGCATACACTAGAAATCCTATGTACTAAGGTGACTTGAGTATAATATTTATGTGGATATACAATTTATGGATTAAAATGGGTTAAATTTGTATTATTTTTTTGTGGTAATCCACAATAAACTTAGGAAAGATAATAGTCATACATAGACTTAACCTGTGTACAAATGCTAAGTATAAATAAAGTGCAAATCACTAATGGGAATGAATGGAATTAAATTAATATAATGAATAGGATATATAATTGTTTAAGAAGCTTATTTTATCACCTAGGTAGGCATTTTGAAAAATTTAAATGAGTTTTGAACATAAAAACCTTGTAAACATAGTCTACCTTGTTTGTATTGTAAAAAGGATTGAAGTTGAGATAAAAAAGTTGAGAATGGAATATGGAAATGGGTATAAAGGTTTAGATAATAAATTCATAGATTATAATAATTATTAAGTCATAAAATTTATTTCATATAGAGAAGGATATATGGAAAAGGTTAATGACAATCAAAATCAATGCACAATTTTATGGAAGCAAGCAAAACCTTTGCATTTGAAGTCATTATGAGCCAACAAGGGTAAAACAAGGATTATTTCATAGTTGAAAAGATAAAAAGGGTTAAAATAGACATAAATTTTTTATTTTGGTCCTTTAAGATACTGTAAAAACTAATATATACATTTTAGTAGGCTCTCAACCTATATGTAGGGTCTAGAAACCCTAGAACTAAGTTTTAGTGGATAAAAGGAGTTATAACCATCATTTTGTGATGAAAATTTGTAATATTTTTATCCTTAAAATTATTTATTTTATTAATTTTTTTTTGCATTTTCAAGAGTATGGAATAATATGGTATTTAGGACTGTGGTCTTGGAATAGGCCTAATTAGGCATAGAAGAGGGAATGCTAATGAAGGAAATAATAGTCAGAAGAGGAATAGGGATTTGAAATTTTAAAAAAAACTTTAAAATGGATAAATTTTACCTATAAATTCCATTGTAACTTTTTGATCGGTCATAAATTATCCATACAAGTCAAAATACATAAAAAAATGTTACAAGCCGCATAGGGCCATGGAGTGTTTAGAAGGTGGAACTGAGGGAAGAGTTGGGTTTGGTGACTTATAAGGAATTATAATAGGTGTGAAATTTCATTGTGAAATAATCCATGTTTTTATATTATGTTCTTGAAACATATTTTAAGAATTTGGTATTTGAGACCTATGTGATTAACCTAGTAAGAAGCTAGTGAAAGAGAGGAAGAAAGTTTAGAAGGTATAAGGAGTAGGATGGGATAGAGGATAATTTATTGTGTTGAAAAATTGTATAGTGTCATTAATATTTAATTATTAATGGAAATTAATAGAGACTAATTAAGGATACTATCAAGTAAAGTGATCAAAGATTGAGAAATAAGATTAGAGATTGAAAATTCAAGGTAAGCTTCACATGATAGTGAATTATTTTCCAAGACAAGGGATAAATAATGATTATATGAGGACTTATCCTTATTATTTATACACTATTTGGTATTAGATCTAGGTTAGGTATGCTTGGGTAAATATTGTTTTGATTTCTTTGTAAATTGTTATTTTGAGATAAAGATAACATGTTATGAGATATGAATGAGAAGTAACCTTATAGGGTATTGAGGGAGAAGATAATGTTACAAGTATAATATATTAAGGTCAGAATCAAGGAGAATATGAGTGATAAATAAATAGAAGATATGAATCCCAAAATTACTTTGAGAAGGATAAGAAACTATTCAAGAGAATGCTAGAAATGATAGAGGAAAAGGAGAGCATTGAAGCTCCAAGAGAGAAGAGAGGAAGTAAAGACTCTAAAAGAGAGTCAAGAGGGTTAAAAAGAGATCATTGAGAGAGGAATAAAGAATATAAAATTCCCAAATGAGGTCTAAGATATAAGGTAGATAGACTTTCTAAGAGAAAGTTTTAAATAGGCCTATAGAAGAAAGAAGAATGGAGAAGATAGATATAGAAAGAGAAGTGGTAGACATAAAAGGAGAAGTGGGGAAAGGAATAGATAGGATATAACACATGATTAATCTCATAAGATAAAAATAAATATAATGGACTAACTAAAATATGAAAATAAAGGTGAAGTGGCCACAAGAGTCACTTGTGAGAAGAAGAAGGCACAAAAAGGTGTCTTCAAGAATGAGAAAAAGAAAGAGAGAAGCCCAAAGAGGCATGATAAGAGAGATGTTTCCAAGTGAGAAAAAAGAAAGAGAGATTGAGAAGAGTTTTCTCATTAAAGAGAGAAAGAATAAGATATAATTTCTAAGAATATCACATAAGGGTGGATTAAAAAAAGATCATGGATAATGTCTATGCCAAGGATATTCGAAGAGACTATATGGTCTCTCATTTTGTATGCTAACATTGTTTTTTAGTTTATGTTTATAGGTATGAATAATAAAGAGGTGAAGGCCAAGCATGAGGCATCAAAATTGATGAATAATGGTTCAATAACAACACCTATCAAGTGGCAAGAGAATAACAAAGAGAAATAACTTCTTGAATAAGACAAATTAAAGGAGATAGAAAGTATACTACATGTTGAAGGTGAAGAGAAAGAGGAGTTTTATGATGTATTGCCATGAATAGAAGCTAAAAAAAAGACATTATGCACCAAAATGACAAGAAGGTCACCCATGAATACACTAAATTAACTCATGAAGACATGGAGGAAAAAAAAAACTTGAATAAGTTTCCATTGGAGGTAAATAAATGTGTAAATGTTGATTTTTATTGCATATGTGAAGAATAAAAGGATGATATGTAGGTTGAGAAAAATAATGAAAAATTGTAGCCCTCATGGATAGAACAAGGTCATGGATATGTATGGCATAAGTGGATGAAAAAATTAGGTGATGAGAAGAAGGAGATGAATCTCAAACAAGAGGTCAAACAATGCAATGCCATGAATGGAAAATAGGTACAAATGTCGAATCAAAGAATAAATGGTAAAGTATACCAAGTTGGTATGGTAGAGGAAAAATGATTGAATAATTCAAGAGGCAAAGATAAAAACAAGTGGAATACTAAGAAGGTACAAGGTAGCAAGTGGGTTTTTTATATAAATAAAAGAGTATAAGAAGATCATATTGTAAGTGTACTCCAAGAAATCATGAAGGTTGAATAAGATGGAAAGATCGCAAACCAAATGAGAGAGATGGTGCATGTAAATCAAAAAAATAATATGAAGGTAAATACGTGTATGGAATAAAATTAATGTATAAATGAAAATAAGTGTTTTAAAAATATCTTTTGAAATTTTGTTTATGATGAAATATTTGAAGTTGACTTCAATGGTGAGGATAACTTAGACATGAAAACTATGGCATTGATGAATGAGTGTGTAGCAAGGTAAGATGGAGATGAATCACCTCAAAGAGTGATTAATAATCAAGGCATCTATAATGAATTGGTTTATTTAAATCTCACCAATGAGGGAGTTCAAGGAGAAGACAAACAAGAAGATACCTAGGATAATGAAGAACAAAGTAAACCAAGGTTTGATGAAGATTTTGATGAGATTGATGCACAAAAGTTACAAGAAGAGATAGAGATGTTGGAATAAATATTCAGTCCATCAAAGATGATGATAATAGGTTAGGTACATCAGGTAAAATACAAGGATGAACTATAAGAAAAATCAATATAGGTACAACAAAGTGAAACACAAAAAGTTGTGCAAACAAGCAAACTAGTAAGCAATCAAGTGGAGTATGAAGAAGAAAATAAGGTGATTTATTCCATGGATAAAAATAAAATTGAGTTTACATTTGATAAACATGCAAATTCGAGGCTAAATATTGGTCAAATAACAATGCACTATAGTGAGGATGAAAATAACAAGAAGTTGCTCTTGCATAGTGAGCAAGATGAGAGGAAAAAGCATCAAAATGTGAAGAAGTGTGAAGAAGAGGTAGAAAAAGAGAGTATAGATGAACAAAGGATATATATTGACATGCATGAGAGGCCATTAGATCCAAATTAATAAGTATATATCATGAACAAGAGGAAAGAACCACTAGACAAACAAAGATCAAGTGAAAACAAACATGAGATAAGCCATAAAATAAACATGAGAGGAAGAATCAGAACTATATAGTTGTAACTGAGTAGAAGAAGATTCAAAATTATTTAAAATAGATGAAATATATAAAAAATATACTACAATAATTGTTACATTTTATTTATATTTAATATGAATGGATGAGAAAACTAAACAAAGCTACAATGAAGAAAATCAAGACTTTGGCAAGGAAAATGGAACTAGCTAGAATGAATAGTATTATGTTGAGGATGAAGGATCCTGAAAGAACCAATTGGAAGTAAAGGAAGAAATTTGGAGGCTCAATTTTTCTCCCTCTTTGGGAGTATTATGGAAGAGCGTCAAGCCAAGAAGCACTATTTTAAACTTGTTGTCAAAAAAGGTCAAATCTATTAACAATTTGATGTCAAGGTGTTTGAGGGACCTTATTAGGTCAATTTGGAGTTATGAAGTTGTTTTTTGTGGTCTATAATAGATTTAATTCCAAAAATAGGAATTTAAAAATTCAAATATATGTCAAGAGTCAAGGAGGGTTATTATGTGTGTTTTGAGTGTTTAGCTGAATAAGTAGGTTTTGGAGGTATTTTTAAGATGAGACAAAAGGTTTTAATAAAAATCATGTTTATATCTTAAGAAAATACATATGAATAAATATAAATCCCCCTTATATATTGAGAGTTGGTTATAGAAAAGAGGTTGATATAACCAACCAAAAAACCTACATTGAAAATAGGAAGAGAGAGTCATTTGGTAGGTTGAATGGTGTAAAGGAGAGAGTAGGAGGTTTCCAAGAAAGAGAGGAGAGTCTAAAATTGACAAAGATTGTATGAAACTCTTCAAGAGAAGTGACATAATATGTAATAGGCCAATTTTATACTTATGTTTATATTTCAATGAATAAGAAAGGAAAGTAATTATGTGTGTTTATTGTCTTGAACAAGTATTGGAGTAATATGAAACTTAATTTGAATTTATAGACTTGAAATAATGGTATGTTATTTTGTGTTTAAAATTGCAAGTGTTGATTCAAGACTGTGATTCTAGTATTAGGAGAAGGGTATTTGGTTATTTACTATGAGGTAGTGGTTTGCAAGCTTGTCAAAAATACATTTTTTTAAAATGTTAATATGTTTCAGAATTTGAAAAGTTTGGATAACCTACATAAATATGGAATCTTAAATTAAATAGCTTTTAGAATTTACAAACCCTGTAGTCTACTATACTCAATCAAGAAAAAGAGACTAAGGAAACAAGCCATCTGCATGTTCGACAGTGATTGATAATAGGTAAGAGTGGTTGTTGATATATTTTCTTGATTATAAGATTGGGCTTAATTGTTAAACACCTAGTCTTGAAAGATTTTTGTTCCCATAAATAATGAGCATTGAATTCCTAGTCGTATGAAAGAGACCCTATTTTGGAGTGTATCATTTCAGTATTTTGTAACCAAAAATCTTATTATAAGTCTTAAAAAATGGTCATTGTTTTATATGGTTGTGGAATATGGTATTAAATAATAAAGGAGACATAAATATCAAGATATGGAGTCTTTAAATTGTTCAGAAATACCATATTATGGTTGGTAGACCCTGTTGCATACACCAAAAACCCTATGTACTAAGGTAACTTTGTTTTAGAATACTCAAAAATTAAGGTGAGTTTATTATAACATTTATTTGTATAGAGAATTTTTGGATTAAAAGACGTTCATTGTGTATTATGTTTTGGTTTTAACTCACAATCAACTCAGTAAAGATAACAAATGTAGAAAGACTTTCCCTATGTACATAGACTAAGTATAAAGAAATTGCAAAGCACCAATGGGAATGAATGGACTTAAATGAAGATGAGATATAGGATATATAAATTTGTAAAAAAGATTATTTTATATCCTAGGTATGCATTTGAAACCATTTTAGTGCGTTTTGAATGTAAAAACCTTGTAAACACAGTCTACCCTATTTGTAGTGTAAAAAGGAATGAAGCTGAGATAAAGAAGTTGATAATGGACTATGTAAATGGATATGAAGGTTTAGATAATAAATAAATATATTGGAATAATTATGAATTCATCAAGGTT
>JARHVA010009215.1:272500-275000 GCA_037957365.1 Torreya grandis | reverse complement strand
TTCAGTCATTATGAAAATAAAAGTCATACCTACTACATACTTTTATAGTTTGATATATAAATAGGGGCTATTAATATACACTTTACCTTTTCGTATTAAATATAGATTATAAAACTCATATCATGAGTATAAGTATACATCATTACCTAATTGATATTTCACATGATACCTCTATTACAACCATACTCATTTTAAGTAGGCTATAAAATTATCATTTCAACTTGGTTTACTTTTTGTAAGGTCAAGGTGAACAAAACGAGGTGTTGCATGCACCTTATCCAACCATAATATTATGTAATATTGGAACTTAAACATATATAAAATTTCAAAATTTATGCCTCATAAAGCTATTGTATCACTCAAGAAATATTAACACTTTTAGCAAGTAGTTTTTTGAGCTTTATATTGCCCTTACCTTTGTAAGTTTATCTATAGGTTGCTATTTTTAATGAAGTAAAACTGAATTTTCACTTTATTTCCATCCACTTATGCATCTTGAAAATCAATTAATTCATGAAAAATTATGCATTATAAGATGTAATTACCAAATATAATTCCATATTTATCAACAAAATAGTTTTTAGTAGTCTTCAAAACACAAATTCATAGTTATTTTGTCATACCAAAATAATATTTAGGAATTTTCATCTTAGTTATGAATTCATGACCTTAATTTTAATAGTACAATAATTTGTTTTTTTAGAAACTCTTCCTCTCATTATGAGGAAATATTAACACATAAATATGTAACTTCATAATAATAGTTGACAAAAATGCAATCCAAATAAAATTTCACAAAATCTTCAAAATTGGGTTGTTGTTTTCAAACAACATTTTATGTTATATATATATATATATATATATATACCATTTCCATATAATGCTAAAAATACCATATTCATAAAGGTATGTGGTATTTTCACCATTTTTAAGTATGTTTTTCATGCAACTTATATCATTCATTCCAAAATAAAAATCAGCAGCATCAACCATACTACTATTGTTTTGACAATATGAATTGTGCATACACATATTCTTGGTGACATTCATCAAAAAATTAAATGATAATATAGATCTATCATTATATGGTTACCTTTATATCACCATTCACCCTTCGTGGGTTAGTTCAATGTCCTCCAACAACCACATCAAATATCAAAGAAGCCAAATAAGGAATTCACATGCAACCCTAAGGTTTTTATCATGATATATATAACTTGTGAGATCACATGATAGCTACAGGGATTAAAATCCCACAATTTTACTAACATTACTTCTTGGTGGCATTAAAATTGCATAAAAAATCAAAAATATGCCTGATCAAGACTTTACATTGCTCCTCTCACACATAAAATCAGCATGCATTCCATCCATGATTAAGAAAATTAGAAATATTCATTTTAGAATATTAGTTTTGGGTATATAAAAATAATACCTTGTACATAACATGGTTGCACTTACCTTTCAATACATGCCTTAAATCTTAACCTTCATTCATAAAATATTTTTTCATGTAATTTAAGCATTACCTTATTCATAACACACACAATTTTATAAGCCAATACATGCTTGTATTTTATCAAGTTTAGTCTTGTAGTTTTTACATAAGAGTCCAAATTTAAGGTTAAATTAGTGATTCACAAGGATGCATTAATGAATTTTATAAGGTTATTTTTACAACAACCTCAAAGAGGTAGTTAAAGGAACACTTAATCCACAAGGCAACCATTATGCATGAAGGTCACGCATCCATCCTATGAAACTCATGGTGCACAAATCAAATGAATTAGGTGGCTACTTCATGCAAAGGAGAGAAGTGGGTTTTCATCTTACATGAGACTTCACTCTCTAGCCCGTACCCAGTATAATCATCATGCATATATTATTTTATTCAACCTAAACCTCATACTTACATCAAATTTCAATGCTAAAGTAGTTATGTAGGATCACACCATACAAAACAACTACTATACCTTGGAAAATTTTAGTTAATAGAATCTAATTTTGAAAATAGAAACTACATCACATATGGTTTATGATCACATTACATCATCAAATCATATATATAACAATACTCATATTATAGAACAATTATGGAAGTTCACAAGTTAACTACATTCACAAAAAATAGGGAGTTAAAAATTCACATGATTTAATATAACCAATAAAATGTATAGTATTTACAAAATATACAATAGTTTTACATGCACTGAAGGAATCACAACATTATGACACACATGTGAATCCATAGGTTTGACAATTTAAGCCAAGGTATTTTTGAAAACACCAATTAAACACATTGGTATGTGCAACAAAAGGGTCCATGATTATCATGGATCCACTTGATGTCCAAATTCGATCGCAAATGACATAAATAACCATCATATAACATCATGCTTAGTTTCAAGTATCTTGGTTCACCAATGCATTTTTTCAAGGAAGGGTATGTTTTAGCATATCCCGTAAGTCTATATCTATGAGTCTTATAATTTACCAATGA
>JARHVA010009215.1:217500-260000 GCA_037957365.1 Torreya grandis | reverse complement strand
GTGTTCACAGGCATGTTTTATTTTTATGTTGACTAGATATAGATGGGAATTAGTTACTTAAGTTATAATGTAAGTCTTCCACATCATTTTATAGTTAACCCCTTTGACCTAGCAATTACCAGCTCATATGATATTCTAAGACCTTAATATTTCCTAAGTCTTATACTTAATATTTGTCCCATATTAGTCAAAATTTAGTGCTAAATTGTACTTTGAATATCCAAAGAAGCATAACAAAGTTAATTTGTTAAAGGCACCTCTGAGTAAACATGCTAGTGAAAAGAGTCATAATCATAGATCTTGCACAATAAATGTAAAAAGAGGTTTAAAGTAAAATAGCAAAGAATTATTGGGAGGATGACAAGTGTCTCAGTAGCAATAGTTGACAATAAAGGTACTGAAGACATGCAAGGATACCAAGTGTCACACTTAGGGAGCTTGTGAGAGATAAAGTTTGAGCTTTTAAGAAGATCTAACAGTGAGTGTGTGATCATCCAATGAAGATCTAATGGAGTGAAAGGACTCAATGGGACCAAGTGCTCGATGATTAATTAGATAGAGGTTAATTTAAAGAATGAGCTAGTTTGATGAGATTAGTAGATCATATTCATTCCAACAACTTCAGAAGTAGCAATATGAGATTAAGATCTTGATGTTTAACATTAGACAGAGGTAAATTTCATGCAACATTGAAGATCTAACATCACATGGCATCTCAGATCAAAATATCCAATGGATGCATTTTAAAGTCAAAAAATTTGAATGAGGACCATCATATCATAGCATTAAAATTAAGATCAATGGAGAATATTTAAGGATATGTTCATCACAATGATCAAGTAGAGGAACATGTAGGTTATCCATAAATTATGACATAGATAATGAAATTGATTATGGTGATCGCTCAAATTTATGAAATATGGCATGTGAATCAAAACTAAATCGAAGTGTATTATAAAAATAGTAATGAGACCAATAAACATGGTGGTAGAATATGACTTCAAGATGTGGGAAACTTGTTGTTGAAGATAGGAACTAAAGTCCAATAGAATGGAGCATAATGTTTTAATAAATAAATGTGAACACAAACAAGATACATAAACTTAGATCTAATGCTTATATATATATATATATATATATATATATATATATATATATATATATATATATATATATATATATATATATATATAGGATACATGAAAGAGATATGTTGTTCCTGAAAAGAGTCAAATTGTCTATGTGTGTGTGTGTGTGTGTGTGTGTGTGTGTGAGAGAGAGAGAGAGAGAGGAGAGAGAGAGAGAGAGAGAGAGAGAGAGAGAGAGAGAGAGAGAGAGAGAGAGAGAGAGAGAGAGAGAGAGAGAGAGAGAGAGAGAGTGAGAGAGAGAGAGAGAGAGAGAGAGAGAGAGAGAGAGAGAGAGAGAGAGAGAGAGAGAGAGAGAGAGAGAGAGAGAGAGAGAGAGAGAGAGAGAAGATGTGTAGAGCATGAGCAGTTATAGAATAGACTTTTTGACTGCATGCATGCATGGACATTAATTCAAGATTAACTCACCCTAAAATCATTGTATTCCCAATATTTGGTCTATGCACATCAAAGTATTAAAAAACATAATATTTCAAACCCAAAACATATTATTAAATGAACCATAATATGATATTTAAATACCTAACATAATTATATTTACAATAATCTAATGATTCCATGCCATCAACTAGCATAGACTACTATAAAAAATTAAAGACAACCCATTTTTTTGTTATTTAGAGGATAAATATTACCTTATAGTGATAAAACAAGGCTTTGTAAATTAAAAAATGACACCCTTGAACACATATATTAAATTTTTTGAGAATATTAATTATTAAAACATTATTTCATGTTAAAAAATATATATAAACAATTACTATCATTACATTCATGTAAATATACTAATCTAGTCTTAACTTTCTTGACAATTCCTACATAATTAATCTCTTGTATATGTATGCTAATTTATGAAAGCAACATAATGTTTCAAACCCACAACTTGGTTTTACATGCATGCTAATAAGAGCCATAAACCATTCAAAGAGATCTACCTACATGAACTCAATGATTTGATGCTGTCAAATAACATATCACTATAAAAAATGAAGACACAAAACATATTTCCATTATTCAAATGATATATTTTACCATGATATAATACTAGCCTCGCCCACCTTCTAGTAAAAAAATAGGGATTTTGAAAGAATGATATCATGAACCTAGAGACCTATAAATTATTTTTGAGAAGAATACACATAATAATTCATAAAAAAATAATTTAGTGTTAGAAACAAAAATGAAATAAATAAAATATTCTTGTTACATTCACATACATACACTAATTTGATACCATGCACAACATCTTGTCTATGCATTTCAAAATATCAAATTAACAAAATGTTTCCAACCCAAAACCTATTACATAAAACATAATAATAACCATAAACCATTTACAAATATCTATTTAAAATAATCCAATGATTCATGGTTTTCAAATAACATTACATTATAAATAAAATTAACGCCATCTATAATCTCTGTTATTCTAATGACATATATTACCTTGATTTGGTGGTAACCATGATTACCTTATAGTAAAAAAATAGAGGTTTAATAAGAACAAAATCACTATATCCCTATATAAAATTTACTGACATGAAAAAATATATTAATTAAAAATAAATGACATCAGCATCAACAAAAATATAAAAAATGAAGACACAAAAAATATTTTCATTATTTTGATGATAGATTTTACAATGATATAATACTAACCTTGTCCACCTCCTATTCACAAAATAAGGACATGGTAATAAATATATCATGACCATATAAACCTATAAAAAGAACTTTCTAAGAATACTAAAACTACTAATTTTTAAAAAAATGATATTATTGTCAGCAACAAAAAGTAAACAAACAAAATATTCTTGTTACAGTCACATAAATACACTAATTTTACTACATCCACAATATCTTAATATTTAATTTAATTTATAATGTAATGTTATTTAAAAATAAAGAATCATTGGATTATTTTAAATAGAGATCTCTAAATGGTCGATGGTGATTATTAAGTTTTATGTAACAATAGGTTTTGGGTATGGACCATTTTATTAATTTGATAGTTTGACATGGATATACAAGATCAAATTATTCAGATGATATTTTAATTAATTTGATAGTTTGACATGGATATATGCTAACTTGAATTCATGGTAACCACGATCAACTTATAGTAAGAAAACAAATATTCAACAAGAATAAAATCACAACCTTGTATCCCTATAAAATAATTTATGACATGGAAAAACATATTGATAAAAAATAAATGACATTAGTGTCAACAACAACATTGTAACAAATAAAATATTCTCAACACATTCAAGTAGAGACAATATTTATATGTTAGCTCACATGACAATGACTCCACGATGAATCTCTTTCTTATTTTCCAAAAAATGAATAAATTTGTTTAGTTCTCCTCCCTACATTATAACAAATTTTCTATTATAGATGAGGAGTTCATACATAGATTATATTTTTTTTAATATTTTTTAATGGTAGCATTAGATTCGATTAATATCACATCAAAATAAAAACTAAATTCTTACATACACATTAAAATCCAATATATAAAATATTAATAACATCCAACATAGGAGAATAAATATTTGTAAGATAAACTTGCCATTGTGGTAAAATGTATGTCATTGATGGGTCAACACATCCCCACTTGTGACTGTTTGAACCTATAATGTGAGATAACCAATGTACAATATATTTTGTTTGGAAGGAAATTATATTGTATTCATCTCCCAACTTCAAATATGGACCATCAATTATTGATATTTAACACAGGGCTTAATCTAGTAGGTGAGATTTATATAGAAGTTTATGAGAAGAACAAAAATATTAATAAAAAAATTGATATCAATTTTAACAATAAAATTCATAAAAACAAAATGTTCTCACCATATTCATGTAGAGACAGTGATTTGATTTCATGCCCTATCTCTAGTCTATGTGCATCAACTTAACAAAACAACATAATGTTTTAAAACCAAAACCTATTTTTACATAAAACCTAAGAAAAAATATAAACCATTCAAATATATATATTTAAAATAATATGATGATTACATTCCATCAAACAACATAACACCTAAAAAAAATAAGACACCCAATTTTTCATGGTATTCAAAGGATAGATCTTACAATGATCCAAAGCTGACCCCAACCAATTTATTGTCATAAAATATGGATTTGAGAAGACTTTAATCATGAACCTATAGCTATTACATAATTTAATGACATCAACAAAATTTTTTACTAAAAAAATTATGTTAGTGTCAATAATAAAACTGATAAAATAAAAATATGCTCACTACATTTAAGGAGACACATTTATTCTAGCTTAACTCATCTAATAATGATTGCATGCATAACCACTAAAACATTTGAAAAAAAACAACTAAAAATATTTCTTAGTTATCCTCTTTAATGATATAAAACTTGTTATGATAGATGCTAAAATCATATATATATATATATATATATATATATATATATATATATATATATATATATATATATATATATATATATATTACTGGATGCCATATATGACATCATTAGTTTGTAATTAATAACACATCAAGTGAAACTTATTATCATTGAAAGATTGGATGTTAAATTTAATCCTTTTTGAAATATATATATATATATATATATATATATATATATATATATATATATATATATATATATATATATATATATATATATATATATATATATATATATATGACCTATATTTATTTATGAATTAATATCCTTAATCATTTATCCATATTATTTGCATTAAAAAATAATCTGATAACAACTTTTCATCACAAAAGTAAAAGAGTAAAATTTATATAAATCAAAACCTTATTATTTTGAGATATTTAGTTAACATAGTTTGTTGATCCTGTATAGGTTATATAAGCTCGTGTATGATTTTTAATATTTTAGTTTTCATTCTCTAAATAAATATAAATTCAATAGCTTCCATTTCAAATCAAAACTATTTTCACAAATGGAAATATATTTTATTTACAAGCAATCATTACGTAGTGACTAGTATATGTGTTTGTGTTTATATTTGTTTATGGGTGAGTTTGCAAGTAAAATTTTAATCTAAGATTAGTGTAGCTAATTGGTAAAAAAAACATAACACTGTTATAATACAAATTTTAGTAAATATTGGCCATTAAATTTTTATATTGAATTTCAAATAATTAAAGTAATTAAATATAGTTTTTAGACATGTACTTAATAGGCCAGATGTCCCCTCTGCAGTTCCTTATTAGTTGTCTTACACAAATTATGTGGTTAAATTTCCCAATTTTTATAAAATTTATTCATAAAATTTATTCCTATAATTCCCTAATAGGTAGTAATAACCAAATAAATTGTTGAGTTGTTGCAATCTCTCCTATAGAAAACTCATGAATGCTTTCACATATTAAATAGAATTTGAAGAAATAAGTGTGAGTATATAAAGAAAATATACTTATCCACATGTTTCCGCAAAGTTATTGTACACAAAATACACTAATAGTGTCTTTTTGAAATGGATCTCATTGAAATCCTTCATACAAATCCATCATGTTGGATTCCACATAGGCAAGGTGCATAAATGGGTGGATAAATAGTATGATTTATCCTCATATAATATTTTTTGGTATGTCACATGGGTTCAATGATCTATAGGATTTAATACTATCAAGCTCACATGTACCTTCACCACCATCAACTTATAATTTAATTATAAAAAGGGAATATCTATAAATCTATTTAGTATGAGGACAAAGAGGAAACTCCAAATGGAAACAAATTTATTTGAAAAAAAAAATTGACTACTACCATTTTATATGAAACATCTACCAAAGAATTACATTAACTACTATAATATGTTCTAAGAAATATATGGTCATACTTACTAAGGATGATTTCACACACAATGAAATGCAATGACATTTTACATTTTACATTTTCATGCATTTTGATTTAATTGATATATGTCCACTTATCACACAATGTTTCCATTTATTATCATATCAATATAATAATATTTTCAACTTTTATATTTACATAAAAAGAATATTCCGTGACAACATGCCAAGGAATATTATTTGGTTTTTTGGTGCTAAACTTTAAAATTGCTGAAGTGATATGTTGTATCTAAGGTTCTCATTGGATATAATATAAAAATTATTTGCTAAAATAATTCCCATAATTCCATACGTTGGTAGGTTCTAAAAATGTAAATAGTTATGTAAATTATGACATGAGTAAATCTATTCATTATAACTCCATTTAAAAAACAAAATATCTCAAATATCGACACTCATATATATAATAAAATGAATTAAGAATTAGGATTCAATCCTATCACTTATTGATGATATAAATTAAAAATGATCGATACATTAAAAAAGTGAACAATCAATACAATTATTTTTTCCAATGAATGATGAAAAGTTAATAATATGCTAACAAAAAATCTTGTCTTAAAAACTTTCAATTGTGATTAATCATGTAGAAATCTAAACTATTATTACAAAACTATTTCAAATAAATTATTTATCTATATCAAATCATAAACATTTCTATTTAATTGTATTAAAAAACCCCAAAATCCCTACAAAAGTACCATTTTGGAATGAATACAAAAGTTTCTTCGAGGGAGTATAAAAATCTATCTCAAAAATTCACATTTGATTAAGTGAAAATACTAAATTATTGAGCATGTTAAAAATAATAATTTTACACTAGATTAGATTTGAGTATTGGGAACCAATGAAAAAGCAAAAAGTTTTTTTATTTTCATATTAATTTTCCCCTAATATATGTTGTTTTTTCCCCACTATAAATAAATATATTTATAATATTAAATAATCAACATTTTTTATTTGTAATAAACTTTAAAATAACCATTAATTTTCCCTATCTAACTTAGTAATGATATTATTTTTTACTATATAATTAAATGAATCTCCCATAAAGACTCTAATCTTGGTTTCTTGTGAGCAATGGATTTTATATTCAAATTTGTATTTTTTTGAGTGTTTGTTTTCTTCTCCTCTTATCTGGTAAAATAGTCCAAAAAAATTCATTCAATTACATCCAAATATATGTTTAACTAATTACTATCATTATTGTTGGGTTGGGATAGAGTCCTTACTATTGACAACCTAGCCAAATGCAAATTGACCATCCCCAAAAGATGTTTCCTTTGTAAATCTGTGCTAGAATATATGACCCATATTTTATTTTATTTACCATTAAGGTCCTAAGCCTAAAATCTCCTCCTTTAGATCTTCAAATTTCTTATGTTCAAGCCCAATTATGTTCTTGATCTCATCATCAAGTGAATTCCCTATGAAAGCTACCCTTCCTTGTCTCCTTTTATTCCTTAGTCCTTCCCCACTTCTTTTGGCAAAACTAGTCCACTTGGACACCCATATATTTCATCATAAAAGTTAAAACCTTTCAATCTCCTTTCATAGGTTACAAGTTATTATTTTTGAGAATTGGCATATAAAAATTCCCAATGATAAGTTACATGCTTTTGAATCTAAACTAGTTTTCTTCAACAACTACAAATTCATACCCCCTCCCATATGGACTAATGTGGCTAGAAGCCTCAAAAAATAGGAACGCCCCCATAGGCTAGATGAAGCTAAATTTTGATGGTGCATCCAAGGGTAATCTAGGAAAACCATGTGGAGGTGGTGTCATCATGGATAATTTAGGGGATACTTTTGCATCCTATATTGGTTTGATGGGGGTTGAAACCAACCAAGTGGCTGAGGTCAATGCTACCACATGGCGCATCTAATTGTCAATCTAACTCAACATCACCAAGTTGGTAATGGAAGGTGAATCACTTAACATACACAATGGATTTTTGGGTAAGGTGAAACCTTCCCACTATGTTAGTCAAATCATTACTAATTCCATTAGTCTTCTTCAGTCAACCAATGAGTCCTCAATTATGTACATTTACTAGGATGGTAATGCAATTATCGATGCTCTTACAAACATTAGAGTTTTTATGCCATATTTATATAAGTAGATTGGCCACTATAATATCCTCTCCCTCCACCACATCTCTTCCCTTATCACTCATGTTTTTATATATTAATCCTTTTAATTAGGTGGTGGAGACACAGATGTGAATGGTGATCGTACCTATGTGAAGTCTATGTCACACTAAGTGCCATGATTATGACACTAAATTCAAATTTAGGGATGAGGTATGTCATTCAAAAAATCTCCATGGTAATGTTGTTTAGATAAAACAAAATAGAATAATCTCAAACTATTATTCAACACTCTATAATTTTCACTCAAGCTGAAATTAAAATAGATTCATCGATGGAGACATGGATTGATGTAAGCCCATAACTTATATGAAAGTCTAGAAAAACCACAAAGTTTGAAATAATATGAAAAAAAGATAACTTACAAAATCTATGATTTTCATTAAATGTCATGATGAGTTGTTAACTAAGGATTTCACCATGGGTTGGAAACAACAACAAGTTACCTTTAGAGGCATTACAGTTGAAGTCACTGAAGAACTAGTTAGGGATGTTACTAGAATGTGCTATAAAATCACCAAAGCATTGAAGGATAAAACATGAATGTAGGAGATTATTCAAGCATTTCTTGAAACATTTTTTATGTTTTAAACTGACAAAAAGGGCTTCCCTAGGGCTAATCTTCTACGTAGATGGCCTAATATATGCCTTCAAGTAATGAGATATCTGACCTTAGAAGGAAAGCTTACACATATATTATTTCATAAAAATTTAATTTTAAATCATTTTTAAGCCTCTAATACTACCTTATTTTGTCATTGGCATCCTTTGTTTCATCTTTCAAAGATAAGCCCTCTTTTTTCTTAATCCACCAAGGCTTGATTTTCTATTAATAAAAAATGGGACACCTGTGAAGAAAATTGAAATCAATATTGGGGATAATGGGAAGGTCAAGAGATTAGGGGAGGCCTTATAAAATTGAACTAAAGATGGGAAGGAAGAATCCTCTCCTTTGCCCCCACTAAATGCATTGCCCCCAACCTATTAGGAAGAAAGAAAAAAGGAAGTCCTACAACTCTCCTACCAATGAGAAGAGTGAAATAAATAAGTTTAGCATAAGCTTAGGGTTTTCTCACGGTATTAAAAAAACCAATTTTCAAATTTACAAAATTAAATAAGTGGAATTTTGGTAGAGGGACAAAGACCATGAAATGATTCATCAAATTTCATGAAAATTTGTAAAAAATGACAAGGCAATTGGTCCCATTGATGGATCAATGGAATAACCCAAAGCAGGAAGTAGATAGAATGGGGTAGGTTTTATGAAACTTGAAGATGGAAAAATTTAGTGGACTAAGTCCAAAGGAAACCACTAATAAGAAAGGAAATGATATTCTCACTATCACCCTAGAAAGTTTCAATGCTAATGAAGAGAAAGCAAGATCTGAAAAAGAAATAGGGTTAGCAAAGCACATGATAAATTTGGTGGAAGGCCATGACACTCAGACTAGAGGCATGCCCAATAACATGAAGAAGAAGTTCAAAGAAACTAGTAAAATGGATTCTTATAAATAAATCTAGTAAGTGTTTTACTTTTTAGTTTTTTAATCTTTTTTATTCTTAGGCCCTATTTTGCTATAATTTTTCCAAAGTTTAGCATTCATTGGGTTGGTGTGGCCTAGTACTACTTTGTCTCTTTTTACTATTCTTTATTTCATCTTGTACTATGGTCTCAGGTCTTTATAAAACTTTAATTTTACCAATCAAATAAAAAATGTGTAACTACTCTAGGTTGGATATACCTCTTCATTTTATATTGTAATGTTTCCATAAATTAAAAAAAAGAATCATTCTTTCAACAAAGCAATCCCACATTATTTGGTAAGATCGGTCCATGCTAACATATTAACCCCAATATACCATGAACCTTATGCCAATGGGTGTGACACCACAATAAAATTTTCCATACTAATAACATAATGGTTAATTATTTGTTAGATGAATAGGACTATTTTTAGGAACTCTTCTTTTCTCATTTATTTCTACATAACCTAAAATATCCATTTAATTACCTCTACATACATACATTACTATCCAAACTTGGATATGCATATTTAGTGCATCTTAGAATTACTTTGATAATTCCAAAATAACTAATCAATCTAATTTTTAATCACACTTTGTTTTGTAGTCTTAGTATATGGAAACATACAAAACTCAATTTACCATTATCCTTATACCAATGATGGTGACACAACAATATACATATCACTCATATTAACAAAATGGTTGATTTTTTTGGATGAGTATAATTATGGACTCGGTCTTCCCATATAATCCTTTGTGGTTCCATATTATATAAAAAAATTGTTCAATTTCTTATATTTATATTCATTACTACCTCAAGTTAGATATGGCCATTCTCTACCTTTTTTATTTACTTTTAAAAATCTAAAATCCTAATTCATTTGAAAACTTAATGTGAAATTTGATATTAGGATTGATCATCATAAACATATAGAAATAAACATACTACATCCTTATGTCAATAGGGGTGATGTCATAATGGATGTGGGCCTCTTCAAATCATGGTTGATTGGTAGTAGGATAAGTATTTTCTTACTCACCCTTACCCTATCTTCATATGTGGTTAAATAATCCTATAAAACTATTAAATTTAGTCTAAATACATGTCTTATGCCCCTAAATTTGATATACCTCTTTATTATATCCTTAAATTTATTTTATGACTCTAAAGTCTTCATTCATTCAAAACATTAATCCCACTTTACTGCTAGGTTTGTTTCATAGAAACTATAAACAATAATATGATATGATCGTTATGTAAATGAGGGTGACACACAATGGAATTTGACCTATTATTAACATAATAATTATTAGTTGTGGGAAGAGTATGTTTGAATGGTTAGGCTTTCCCTCTACTCCTTTGTGGCTACATAAAAATTGTGAAAAAATTATCAATAGACACTACATACATGCCTTACTAAACCAACTCATCTATGCCTCTTTGGTTCACCGTGGAATTCATTCTATGGATAAAAACCATTAAATCATTCAAAAATTTAATCCCACATTGGAAACTAGGATTGTTCTTTGCAAAAATATAAACTCCAATGCGGGTCATGCCAAAATGTATGTATCCCTCATAAAAACATAAAAATATATTAATTTTTGGAATGACTATGTTTGGTTTCTTGAATTTCCCCTCTCCTCCATTGCATCTACACAATCCTCCTAGAATTGTTTAAACACCTCTAAATAAATATCCTCATACACCAAGTTGTATTGTTATCTTTAGTTCAAATTTTAATTTCCTCTAAGAAGCTAAAATCCTCCTTTTTTCTTGAAACATAATCCGACATGTTTTTGTAGGGTTAGTATAATTCAATATATAAACCCCAATATACCATAATCCTTATACCAATGGGGGGATGCCATAATGTAAATCTCCTTAACACTAACATAATGGTTGATTTATTAAAAAATATGTATTTTTATTGCCTTGACTGTCACCTTTCCTCTTCTATAGCCACATAATCTAGAAAATCATTGTTCAATCTCATCTAAATACATTCCTTAATACCCAATGTTGGATATACATATTAAAAGCATCTTGTAAATACTTCTATAACTCTAAAATATTCATTCATTGTAATTATCTAATCACATATTTTTTGACAGGATTGGTTATAAGTAACATATAAACCCAAATATGACATAATTCATATGCCAAAGGGGTAGGGCCATAATGTACGTGGCCCTTCTACTAACACACTGGTTGACTGGTCATTATATGAGTATGTTTTTTACCTAGTTATCTCTTCTCCTCATTTGTATCCACATAATATAAAAATGTTCCACTTAATTTATTCTAAATACATGCCTTAATGTGAAAACTTATATATCTCTCTTCAATGTATTTTTGAATTACTTATACAACTATCAAATCCTTATTTATTCATAATATATATTCCATGTTTTTTAGGATTGGTCATTGGAAACATATAAACACAAACCTACTATTATTGGTATTTCAATAAGGGTGAAACCAATAAAGCAACATTGCATCCAACCATTTAATTGATTACATGAGGCACTCAATTTATGCCTAGCAACTTGAAATCAAATTAGGTTCTCATAATGGCATGTCAAGCCCCATAAAAATAATTACAAAACAAAATGTCATTTTAAACTAGATGTAACATAATTGAGTTCTTCATGAAATTAATTTCTCTATTTATTACACAAGGCACTGAATTATAACATATCAATCCAAAAAAACATAATAATGACAACATACATATTATTTAGACATTATACACCCTAGTTTAGTGCCCTATATGACCATTTATTGTATTGATTTCATGGTGCAATAATTTAGTTTGTATCATGCCCCTTAAACATAATTAAAATAACTTAATGACAATATACAATTAATATTCTATAATATAATTCTTCCTACAACCAATCACTCAATTATTTTCAAGGGGAACTTGATTATGACTTATTGATCCCCTTAAACACAATTATTATAGAAAAATTTGTTTTGGTAATTAATATTCCCTGATTAAGAGCCTCATGAAATTAATCACATGATTGGTTGTATGGGGTATTCAATTAGGGCAATCCAAGTCCAAAAGGAAATTAGGTTCTCACATAGTTATCTATGAGAATTGATATGCCCTAATAAATTTTAACATGTAATAAATTAATTTAATGGTTGCATGGGGAGATCAATTAGGGAATATAGAAATTAAATTGACATTAGGTTGTTATAATTTTATTCACATGGATAAATATGCCATAATTGAGTGCCCCATGATATCACTATAGAAATGTTTTACATAGGGCACTCAATTATCTAATATCAAACCCCCTCAACACAATTACAATAACCTCAAGTCATTTATTGGTAAATTGGTTGAGCATGGATCTTAGTTCAGTTATATTTAGTCTAAAATGACATTAGGATGTTAAAATTATGTTTATTGGGATCAATATGCACTAATTGAGTTCCCAACTTAACCAATCAAGTTATTCTTTTACACGGAGCAGATGATTATGAAAATTTTGGTATAAAACCAATTTAGGTTATTAAAACTATCTTAATGGAACATAATATTTATTAGTTGAGAGTAAAATAGTCTACACACGACTAACAGTTATGACATATCGAGTCTTAAATGACATTGGGTTATATAAATTATGTATATGGTGATTGATATTACCTAATGTAACTAATTGATCCAATCTAATTATTTTTTGAATGAGGCAATAAATTATATAATATTGAGTCTTAAATGATATTAGGTTTTCAAAAATATATTTAGCAGAATTCATATTCCCTAGTTTATTTCCCCATGAAAACAATTGAGTATTTAGTTTCACAAGGCATACATATAGGGAAAACAGAGTATAATATCCCATTAAATTTTTACAAATGTGTTTAAGAGTATTGATACTCCTTAGTAAAATGTTCCATCCAAAATACCAAGAGATTATTTGCACATGATGCTCAATTAGGTAGTATGAAGTTAAAAATGACATTATGTTTTTAAAATAATGCTTGCGTTGATTTATGTGCCCTATTTGAGTAACCCATGTAACCAATTGAGGAACTATTGACTATTTTTACCAATAATAAAAATAAGTCAACCTATTATAGTTGAAAACCTGATAGAGAGGTCTTATAGGGTGTAATATGGTGTGTCATGGTCCTACTAAGGTCATTTAATGTGTCACTAGCTTTATCATATCCATCTTTAATCCTATGTCATTCAAAAGACACTTTTGGGATCATTAAAGAAATTGTATAGGTTTTTCATGGAATAAAAGGGTGTCCAAGTACATCAATGTGAATGATGTCATAGGATTTCAAATGTCTATTCTGTAACAAAAGCTTTACAAGATTCTACATTCAAAATAATAAAACAGTTCAAAAAGGAGGAAGTTTGGGTAATTTTATGATTTGTGTAGGACTTGTATCATGTGTGAAAGGAATAAAAGTGACCCTTTAGGTCCTCTCTACTCATTTCCATGATTTATTAGCTTTTAAAATATTAAAAATGGCATAATACCATTTGGCTTCACCATCGCTCCACTTTACATGCAAAAATGGTTAATTAGTTTGAGTCAAGTATGAAAAATAGGTAGTGAGTTGGAAAAAATACTATTGAATGATGAAATACTATTTTTTAAATTAAAATCCATGTCAATATTTTTAGGTGAAATTTCTTTTTCTCTATGAACCATTGCTAAGAAGGTTTGTTACTATTTTTTGCTTGCACATCCCCAACACTTCAAGGTTTTCTCTTTGTTTTCATATTTATATGCAATTCAAGTTCTGTGCATGATCTTTTAAGGTATGATAACCCTTATCTCATTGTTTACATCCTTGATTTAATTTATGGAGGTGAAATAATTAGCAATGATGTCTTAGTTTGCTAGTTAAAGAGGACTATTGAAGTTGTACACCAAGTTTTACCATTTACTGATATTTATATATCCTATATTGGTCTCAAACAAAGGAATACATGTTTCCAATCTAAAATTTCATGGTGTACACTATATCCTTTGAAAATTTAATTTAAAAGGGTAATGGTTGTAATAGTATATTTGGAGACATAAATACAATCATTTTTCTATGTGATTATCACACACAGTCAAGCAAAACTAAGTCCTAACCAAACATGTTAAGGGAGACAATAAGTTTTCAATATGGTGAGAAGGATACCAAGGATGAAATAGTAGATTTTAATCTTCTGAATTCACTTAATATTAGTTGTGATAATAAAGTCTCCAACATACATAGTTAGTGATCTGATCTTCACTATTAGTTTTCTAACATGGTTTGAGTATAATCAATAGAGGGCAGGGTATGGTGAAAGGAAGAGGCTTGAATCTCACTTGAAAACTTCATCAAGTTATAAGTGAATGTAAATCATCATGGTAATAATTATGTATTAATTTGATGAAATTATACTTGAAACCAAGGTTATATCCTTATAAATTTTCACAAAGAGATATGTTACCTTAATGTCTCTAAAACAAGGATTTTATCTCATAAAGAATCTTCCCATAGTGGAGTGTCTTGAATACTAGGCAGTCCTAGTTGTTTCCATAATACAACCTAGGTATAATGGAAATTAATTTAAAAATAAAATGGTTACTTGACCAAGAGAGAGTGGTGTTTAACTAACTCCTAACAAGAGAGGTTATAACTTGAAAAACTCAGTGAACACTACATTGAAATGATTATAAGCAATATAACTTATAGTG
This sequence comes from Torreya grandis, assembly GCA_037957365.1. Taxonomy (NCBI): domain Eukaryota; kingdom Viridiplantae; phylum Streptophyta; class Pinopsida; order Cupressales; family Taxaceae; genus Torreya; species Torreya grandis. The sequence continues at coordinate 244,579 of JARHVA010009215.1, read as the reverse complement.
GTGAATCGTTACATGGTTTATATGAATAATAATGATTTATATTTGTTTTTTAATGAATTATATTACATAAAGAGAGATAAATGGAATAAAATATGGTTTATAGGGATCTATCATCACCTACAGGTCTTTGTTTCTTGTGCATTATCATAAACAAGTTGACTGTAGACCACAATGTTGATGTGAGAAGATGAGAGCATGGTATGCATGGTATAGGTGTTCAATCAGGTTATAAATGATTAAACTTATTCAAATATAATTCAATATATCTTAATAATTTTTCTCTGAATCATATGAACACCAAAGTGGGCCCCTTTTGCCCTCCAAATCGTCACGTATAGTCTGCTACAGTAGGGAAACTAACCTATGCTAGTGGAAGAAGGTAAGTATCTAAGCATAATGTGAATATGATAAATTGAGAAATGATCCCATATATTTAAATAATGACCTAAGGCATGGATAAGACACACATTTCCACCTATAATAAAAAAAATCTTAACTATGACTGCCACCTACACTCAACATAGCTTGCTAAATAAGCTTAGACAAATGGAGAGAAGTGCAAGTTGGAGGTTGGCAGAGAAACATAGATGAATTAAACATGATCATAACATATTAATAGTGTTAATTCTAATTTAATATATTATCTATAATGAGAGATACAAATCAAGGGTAAGTTTCACACTTTAGCCCATGGTCAAGTCAAAAACCTTGCACAATCATCAACTCAGTAAGTTTGTCTTGAGGAAGTTTGAATGTATAGGGTGGTATAAGTATTTAATAGCCTTGTAAGTTATTATAATTTATATTTATAACCTAATTTAACCTCCCAAATTCTTACTTTGTAAGGTAAACATGGGATATTCCCTTTGTTCTATCTCAAATAGAGGGCACTCTTGAACAAACTACCTTACATGCATAGTAAGCATATGATAGGAAGAAAACATGATAAGTCTTGTAACACTACAATAAGGGTTTAGGGAGTTATTTTTGGCATGAAATAATGTAAATTAGGCCATGAAATCTTGATAAAACACTCAGAGGTGGTTATTGGCCATGAACATAGTCAAGCGTAAAGCCCTAATGGGCTCTAAATAAAATTATATGTACATAATAACTCTCCAATACATTTTATGACCTTTATATGAGGTTATATATTTTCAAATATCATTTTTTTGTAGAGAGATCACATAAGGGATCATTTTTGGTTGAAATTCACTCTACGGTTGATAGAATGCAAAGGATAAGTTTGATAGGCCAACTCAAGAAAATCACACCTATATGAAAAATAATAATGGTGACCCAAGGATATATTAATGGTTTAATAATGTCCCTAAAATTTGTTTTGTGTAATTTTTTTGGAATTTGAATGTCTAAGTTTTATGAATATCCATAAGAATCAAAACATGCTAAAACCCTCTTAAACCCTTATTTAGGACCTGATGAAGAAGATAGAAAATAATATGCATGATAATCGGGTATTATGACCTACAAATTATTTTAAAATTTTATAGGACTCTCCCATTATCTTCAACACATATTTGGTTTGTACCCTACTTGTATGGATAGGGTGGAAACAAGGTTTATCATAGGATTTTTAATGTTTTTCAGGTGTATAGAAGTTTTTAGGAATTATATCCATTATAAGGGTCAATTGTGACATATTAAAACTATTAATTTCCATTTATAATGGAAAGCTAGAAAAGAAACACTTCTGCTAACTCATTCACTTCAGGCAGTCTGTGGTAGATAGTGAGAATGAAGAATGACTGCCAGGAAAGAGGATAATAAGTCCGATTGGGGATCCTTGTAAGGTTTAATTCATGAAATTTAGGTAATATGGGTATATAAATGTGTCCTAACCCATCTTACTCATAATTGTTTGTCAAATTTAAGGCCATATTGATGACAAATGTGAAGACATAATTATAAGGCTAGTGATGGTGACTACAGATGGTGAGAACAAGTGTCTAGAAAAAAGGATATGAGTTAGGGACCCATTTTATGACTATTGTGGAGTTTGTATAACACATACCTTATAGTTTTTATGTGTAAATTATTCCTAGTTTAGTTTTGATCTGTCAAAATATGCCTAATCATGAAGGCAGTTTGAAGAAGCCATTTGAAGAATCCTATGCCAATTTTGGAGAGGTTTTGGAGAGGTTCATGCTCAAATGGACATTTGTCCAAGGAAACATTCCATAATTTTTTTATAAAATTAATTATAATAAAATTTAACTATTTTTCATACCTTTACATGTGGCATTATGACCCTTGACCTTCACTTCTTTTCTCTCTTCTCCACATTCTATAAATTAAAGCCATTTTGGCTCTTGTATTTAAATTCCACACCTGGTATGGTGAATCCTTGTTTTTTTAATATTTTATGTTTACCTCAAATAATATTTTCAATATATTTTTGAGTTCATAAAATAAATTTTCTAAGTATGTGAAGTGATTTATAGTGAAAGGTCAAGTGATTGATGCATATCCTTGCTTTCCCTCAATATTTCCATGTCTAATGCAAGTTGTTCCACTCTAACAGGGAACATGAAGTTTTTTCATGTTTATGGACCTATATTAAAGTTTAAAATTATCCTCAATGTATACAAATAATCTATTTTACACTTACCTTTATTATTTTTATGCATATCACCTCCATGTTTGAAATACTAATGTTAGAGTAATTCAAGATTCTAAGACTAGTGTTGTGACTCATGTCTCTTAGTGCACTTATATGGTATCCATGTGGAGATATTATTAGTGTATCACCCCCATTTTATTATCTTAATTTCATGTCCAATTATATCCTTTTTCATCCAAGCAATTGATTAGTGTAGGTGATAATCACTTAAAGATCAATCTAGTGAGCTAGCCCTTAAACCCACAGGTTTACCTCTACCATAAGCAATCCAAAGGCCTAGAGGTATTAAAATGTTTCCCAAATATTATATTATTCTTGAATAACCTCATCTAGGGTGAAATATTTGGTGAAAATAGGAACATATTTCATTTGTCACTTAGTTAGGGCATATTCAGTATAAAATGAAATTAAGTTATTACAATTGTGTTGAGTATTTTTATTATGCCCAAATTTAGTTTCCCATGAAACTAGTAAAAATGAGTTACTAAATTAGGGAAAATTTAATTTATAATAAAATATTTTTATTTAAATTTTTTTATGGGAATCGATATGCCTTAATCAACTTCCTTGTGTAATAAATCGATAAATTAGTTCCATGAGAATATGTGTGTGTGTGTGTGTGTGTGCATGTGTGTGTGTGTGTGTGTGTGTGTGTGTGTGTGTGTTTGTGTGTGTGTGTGTGTGTGTGTGTGTGTGTGTGTGTGTGTGTGTGTGTGTGTGTGTGTGTGTGTGTGTGTGTGTGTGTGTGTGTGTGTGTGTGTGTGTGTGTGTGTGTGTGTGTGTGTGTGTGTGTGTGTGTGTGTGTGTGTGTGTGTGTGTGTGTGTGTGTGTTTATTGTTATGAAAATGGTATTTATGTGTTTTTATATGCCCTAACTGAATTAAAATCCAACCATTATATTGAGTTACTACATGATGATATGAATTAGGGAATATTGAGCCCTTTAACCAAAATTTAGATAACTCAATGTCATTTTAAACTAGATATGTCATAGTAGAGTGACACATGAAAAATTCACTTGATTAGGGAATATTAAGTTTGAAATGAAATTATTTTGTCATAAATATTTTTAGGGAGATTTATTTTTCCTAATTCATCTCCCCAAGTAATTAATCTAGTGACTAGTTGCATAGGAAACTTTATTAGGGCATACCAAATATAAAATGGCATTATGTTTCTATTATAATATTTTGTAGTGAAATATGATCTTATTGATCATCCCATGCATCTAATTGAAATATTAGTTGTAAATCCAACTTAATGTTGGAATATAAACTCTAAAATTACATTAACTTATTATAATTATGTTTATGGGTCTTGATATTTCCTAATTGAGCTCTCATAAAACCAATAAAGTGATCAATTGCATGTGCCCTAAATGCATGTAAATAACACACGCTAAACTATGTGCTTGAATTATTAAGGTCTAACTGATACAAATTATGTATTTGAATATGATGGGTATCCAAAATCAAATAGGACAAGGCTATACATGATGAAAATAAAAAATAATATGTAAGACTCGGATTTCAAGGTCATTTACCTAGCATGTAAGAATACAGAGGGTGATTGTTCATCCATGTATTTATTATAAATAAATATAATTTTTAAAATATTTTTGGATAGAAACACCTAAATCCTAATCTTAAAATTGATATCACTCTAAAGAGCACTTGCTGAAATGGGAGCATGCATCTAGGAAATAGACCAACATTGTGAGGATAAAGAATCTTAAAGAGTGTCATCGAATGGTAGAAAAATATTGGTCAGTAATGAATAAGTGTATATATTCTATTAAATTTTTTATAAGTTAGGCTATATATAAATTATTATTAATAAGTATTTTTATTGCACTCGTATTGGCAAAGAATTATTTATAAACATTTTTTTGTACTTGTGTATATTTTGACAATGTTTTTGTAAATAAAATGAAAGTATTAAAAATAATTAATTAGTTAATAATTGAATACAATTAAATTATAAATTTTTTAATGTTATTTTCTTATGTTTCCGAATGCATTCAATATTAAATGAAATAAAATCAAATAAAAGTATGTTTGTTTATTTTCTATCTTTGTTTAATGTGTATGATATGCAAGCTAAATTTCGTTTTTTTTTTTTCTTTTTTTTTTTTTTCATATTATGAATGAAAATATAATACAATTAATAAGTATATATAATGAAAATGAAAAATAACAAATCTAAGCCCTAGGGAATACTATCTCCTAGTATCTAAAAAATACCTTTTTGTATGCAAGGTAGAAATTGTACTTTGGTGTTCTAAATGATTTTTGTTAAAATAAATTATTTGGAATGAAATAAAGATGAAATAAAATATATTATTATTATTATTATTATTATTATTATTATTATTATTATTATTATTATTATTATTATTATTATTATTATTATTATAATATAAAAAAGTGTTCTTATTTTATGAAAATGAATGAAATTAGATCCAATATATTAACTTTCTTTTACCTAGGTTTTTCTAGAGTGTTCTAGGTGTATGTGTGCTTGTTTTCTTGTGAATGCAAGATTCTTAGAAAATGGAAGTGATTTGCTTTGAGAATGAAAATGATTTTATTTGTTCCTAAAATTTACTTAGTGTTTGTATGCAATATACATGCTTTTAAAATATCTTAATATGAAAATGTAAGTGGTAAATATCCAAGCTATTCTTTTTGGTGAAGGAGAGGGGAGAGAAAGATATATTTGTTTTCCTATCTATTCATTTTTTAAATTAAAAATATTATAATGAATGAAAAACAATATAATATACTAAATAATCAAATTAAACCAAATAAAAAACCCCCCAACTTGATCATGGTGTAGACCACTTGGATGAAAATATTTTTTATAGTAAAATTTATCCTTGGGTAGCAGTCTCCTTCATTGTTCAATAAAAATCCTTGGAAATATCTAAAGAATGATAAAAAGGAAAGAATGAAATAATTACACAATATTTGAAAATAAGAGAAACTGAATACTCATTGGGTTGATTCATAGATAACAAAGAACTAGTTTTTCTTTTCATATGAATTGTCCTCCCCAAAAATTATGGAAAGTGACCATGAAGGTGACCAAAGGTGAAGAAAAATAATTTAAAAAACTTAAAGTAGACATTCCAGGGTTATATATATATATATATATCTTGAAAAAACCAAAATTTTTTGATTAAAAATAAGCCTAAAAGGAATGAGAGTTTCATGGGTGAGCTTGTAAGTTTAACTAAGTTTAAAACTTGGAAAATGTTTCAAAATAGATAAAATTTAGTGTGGAAGTAATATAGGGTAGCTTGGAGGGGATGTCAAGGAAAAAAATAATAATAAACACATAAGTATCATACAAAAATACAAGAAAGCTAAAGTTACAAGAGCTAATATTAGAACATAGAAAAATGCTGATGAAACCACCCAATTTTTTAGGGGTGGTTACACAACCATCAATCTAGATGATAAAATTATGACTTAAATGATTGAACTACCAAATGATATTATGAAACCACCATGTACATGATGGTTTTATCATGTCAATTTTTGAAACCACCATGGTAATTCCACCACTTCTAAGGCAAATATAGAATTAGATAATTGATTTTCTCACAAATAAGTTTAGTTTTGTCCTTAGATATAGGATTTTAAAACAAGAAAAAAAGGGAAAAATATCAAAAAAAATTAAAAAAATGGTCTAAGTGTAAAGATAGGGAGAGAATAGGCATTAGAATTTTAGAGAGAACCCAATTAAGCATAAAGTAGGTGATGATTAGAACATCATATGATGTTATTTTAGTATGTTTCAATATGAAATATTTAGGTGCATACAAGGCTCTCAATCAGGTTATATTGAGTTTCAAATGGCATTATTTTATTAAAATATTGTTTACGTTTCTTTATATTTCCTAATCATGTTCCCCATGCAATTAATTAAATGATTGTTTACATGAGGTAATCAATTATGGGATATAAATTCAAAAATGACACCACATTATTGTAATTATATTTATGAGGATTCATATGCCCATGTTATCAATCAATCAATTGGTTATAGAAAGTAATAAATTAGTACATATTTAGTCTAAGGTGACACTAAGCTATAAATATTTTATTTATGGGCCTCAATATGCACTAATTAAGTCCCCCATGTATCCAGTTTAGTGAATGGATACATAGGGAAGTCAATTAGGGAATATTGTGTATGAAAGAATATATATTAATGTAAATATGTTAAATGGGATTTATTTTCTTGTATAAAGTGCTCCACACAACTAATCAAGTGTTTGGTTTCACCAATCACTCAATTATGGATTACCAATTCATAAATGACATTACATTTTTTATAATTGTGTTTATGGGGATTAATATGCCTTAATCTAGTGCCCCATGTAAAAATTAGATAATTTATTGAATAAGGTACTCAATTGGGGCATAGTTATTCTAAAAATATATTAGGTTATTAAATATATAGTTAGGGGAGTGGACATCCACTAATTTAGTGCCCCATAAAACCATTACAATAATTAGTTTGAAAATTACACTCCATTTTATCATATTCAGTTTGAAATGGTGTAAGTTCATTGAAAATAGCTTTATATGGCTCTATGTGCCCTAATTTATTTCCCTATGCATTCAATAAAGTAATTTTATTAACATGGCACTCAATTATGGAATAATGAGTCCAAAATGATATTAGTTTGCCACAATTTGGTTTAGGGGGACTTATATTCCCTAATAAAGTTACACATGAAAAAAAACATTAAATTTGTTGTACAAGTAACTTAATTAAATCATATAAATTCTAAAATTAAAATAGGTTATAATTTTTTAATAATTTTGATTTTCTATAATCGATTCCCCCATGTAATCAATCAAGTTATATGTTGTATGGGATACTCAATTAGGGAAGATAAATTCTAAAATGGATTTTTTTTATCTTAATTGTGTTAAGGTTTATTTATATGCCCTAATTGAATTCCATATGCAAACACAAGATATATTAGTTATGCAAGTAGCTTAGTTATTGAAAATCAAGAATAACATAGAATCAAGTTATCACAAATGTGTTTAAGGGGCTCAATATTCTCTATTTAAGTGTGCCATGAAATGAGCTAAGTGATTGGTAATAATAGGAACTAATTTATGGAATACCATGTTTAAAATGATATTAGGTTATAACAACTATGTCTAGTGGTTTTGATATGACCTTTTTATCACTCTATACAAGTACCTGAGTGATTGGTTGCATGGGGCACTCAACTAGGGCACATTTTTGCTATAAAATAAATTATGGAATATTTATACCTTTGAAATTAATTGATATTGTATATTTATTAGGTCATATCAAGTAAAAAATTAAATTGGTATATTCCAATTATGTATATTGTTTTTGATATGCCCCAATTGAGTACCTCATGAAACCAATCAAATGGTTGCTTGTATAAGGCACCCTTATAAGGAATATCATTTCAAAAATTACATTAAATTGTTGAAATTATGTTTAATTGGATTGATTTTAACTAATTAAGTCCCTCACCCATCTAATAGAGAATTTGGTATCATGAAAAACTCAATTAAGTAATATCAAATCTAAAATGACATTTAGCCATTAGAATAGTGTTTAGGAGGCTTGATATGCCATAGTAGAGTTCCTCATATAACTAATGAACTGATTGGTTAAATTGGTAACTAAATTAGGAAAATTTTATTATCAAATTAAAATAGGTAGTTGCAAATGTGTTTGGAGCCTTCATATTCCCTTATCAATTTTCCAATGAAACCAATTTAATGATTGGTTATATTTTGAACATAGTTACAAAATATTGTGTTTAAAATTACACAAAGTTTTCATAATTTTGTTATGGGGATTGATGTGAGTAACCATGTTCCCCATACAGTCTTAAGCATTTTATTTCTCAAAGAATATCAATTATAAAATAACACAGATTATCATACATATGTTGAACAGTGATTTCAATATGTCTTAATTAAGTGTCCCATGTAGTTAATTGAGAAATTAGTGGAATGAAAAACTTAATTACATAGAATTAAGTTTGAAATTAAATAATATTAAATGTAAAATTTTCTTAGGGCACATGGTATGCCTAGTTTAGTGTTCCATGTAACTAATCAAGTGAATGGTTGCACTAGGCACTACATTAGTGCATATATAGTGTAAAATAATAATATATTTTTAAAGTTGTCTTTAGGGGGATTTAAATGCCTTAATTCATTTCCAAATGCAACCAATAAATATTCTTTACACACATGTAACATTTTTTTAAAAAATAAAGCACCTTAAAAAAATAATGTCATTTTAAACTAGATATGCCCTATTGGAGTGCTCGATGCACACAATCGACTATTTGATTGAATAGGAAATATACTAAAGATTATCAAGTGTGAAATAACATTAGGTTTTTTAAATGTTTTTTGGGGGATTGATATGTCCTAATCAAGTTACACATGTACCTAATAGAGTGATTGGTTTCACAATGTAGTCAAATAGGGTGTGTCAAGTCTAAAATGACATTATTTTGTTGATATTATGTTTAGGGGGTTCAATATGTCATAATTAAGTTCCCCAAGTAATGAATTGAGTGAATAGTTACTTGGAGTACTCCATTAGATAATAATGTTTCCTAAATGATAGTAGGTTATCATAACTGTATTTATGGGGCTTAATATTCCCTAATAAAGTGACCCAAGAAATGAATTGAGTAATTAGTTCCATAGGGCACTCAATTAGGTCATATTAGGTCTAAATTGACATTATGTTATTTTAGATAGTTTATAAATGTTGATATGCACTAAGTAAATGCATAAATATAACCAAATAGATGATTGGTTATACAATGCACTAAATTATGGCATATTGATTCCAACATGAAATTATGGTGTGGAATTTATTTCAATGAGTATATTTAAACATAAAGTTTGATAAATATCATACCTGGGTAGATAGGGTTAAAAATATAGAAATGACAATACACAAGGTTGATTATCAGATCTAGAGTAGGCCAATTAAATGCTAAACTTAGATACACTATATGTTGAATTTATTAATCTAGGATAATCTAAAAATAATGAGTACAACTAAGCTAAATATAGAAGTGATAAAGAAATAATGTACTTACCTAAGTTTGATGATAATAAAGTTGTTAAATTATGGATTTAGTGCCTCTAGAGTTACAATTAGAAGAATATTCTAGTGTAGGAAGCAAACTAGAAGAAGATTTTATAATAGTTGCTAACTTATCGATTTAGTGACTCTAAAGTTGTAGACCCTAGTGTCAGCATTGGACGTTAGCACTAAAATTGCTATTTGAAATAAACATAGGTGTCTTATATAAAATACCTATTGTAAAAGTATGAAATCACCTAGATGCTTTTGGTTTTGTCACTAAATTTATTCTGGTGCATTCATATCTATGTTTGGACTGTTATTCCTCATGAAATTTTTAAAAGGCTATCTCTTCATATTCATAGTGAATTTAGAAAAAATGGGTTAGTGGGCACATAGTTTTGACTTGATCCATAATACCCCTATATCAAACAATGATACCTACATATTCAATACTCAATAGAAGGCCTCAAATTAATGTGGTTCTCCACATGTCTTATCTTGTGTGTGAATCATGAAATATGTGGAAATTAAGTACAATAATAACCTAGCATTTAATAAGTCAAATTAGGATTTTAGGATACTCCTATAGTTATTCAGACCTATGTATGTGATATCCCCATGGCTGATATGAAAATATGAGAAAATAGGAAAAAATTTCATTATCGAGTGCTTGATTTAATGCTTTGATAAGTTTCCTTGGTATGTGTTAGGTGAGGAATGAATGAGGAGTAAATATGAATATATAATAACCCTATTTTAAAATATCTTGCATTAATGAACTTAGGATAACCATTAGCATATGTTTGATTTGAAAAATAGATGACTTTATAGAATTAGACACCTATATCAAGGTAATACATTATCATCGACATGGGGGTTTGGGACTGATGCTTGTGTTTAGGTAGTTAGAAAATAGTTATAGGCTCAGAACTTGTAGGAGTATAAGACAAGCATATTGTAAGCATTCCAGGAAAGATGAAATGTTTGGTTCATCAATACAATATTGGTCAAACTAATAGATAGGCCAAGGTCCAAAAAATAGAGTAGACATGAGACTTACGAAAGTGAGAAAGGTCTAGAACTGAGAGGGAAAACCAAGGTCTAATTTTTCCAAGTGTATAATATTAGGGTGATACATAATTCATAAAAATCATATACATCCCCCCCATTAATATGGAAATGACATTTATGGTTTAAATAAAAAGAAATATATACCTCTCAAATATGTCAAGGAAGGATAAAAGAAAAATATTTTCCCAATGTAAGTCAAACTATTGTGTTTAGTTGTTTGGGTGCGTATAACAAACCTTTCCTTTATGTGAGTCCAACTTGAGCTATTTATTAATGACTGACATACAACCAAAATCATGTTATAGTATACAATCAATGTATATAAGTTAAAATTTAAAACCATTTGTAATTATTGATATTCAAAGAGAAAGGTCTAAGAATACATGTGTGTATAAATACAACTACCTTAGCTATTGGAAACTTTATTTTAGATATGTATCATTATAAATCAATGAAACTTAGATTGAGATAAATAATCAAAATCTAGAAAGTACATATAATTAAGGAGATAGAGAGGTATTCGAAGGTACATTCCCTTAACCTTGGATAAAATATGAGTAGCCACCTGATAGTTGAGATTATCTCAACAATGAAACCAAATCATACTTATAACGTAGTGAGAATGTGATGATCCTATCTATCACTTACCCTACTTTGTCTTAAAGATTGTTATGTACATAAGACCAATAATGATATGGTGATGGGCTCATTGATCATGATCCCATAGGTTTAAATAATAAATGATACATATAACTATAATACTCATTAACATTTTGTATAAACTCAAAAAAGGGTTACTTTATCATACCATTTTCTCACAAGCATGCTTCATATTCCTTCATTAGGACTTATACAAGTAAAATGATATTTTATTTGAAAAAGGAATCTTTTAATTTTGTGTACTTATGAAAACACCCTGAGACATCTATTTTATACCAAATTGATGTATTCCAAAGGTTATAACCTTCTACTCCACCTTGATCACATACTTCCTTTGTTAACTTACCCTTTCTCATTGTAGCTCTATTTTAAAGGTTTTTTAGATGTATTTTTATTTACACAATGTATTTTAATAAATTTATCATAACTATAGTTACCAATTTGTATATTTTATAGGATTCCCAATATACAAGACTCTATACATTGTCTGCACCAATTGATTCTTTATACTTTAGTTTTGAATTAGGCCTAATTAGGCCTTAAACAAGTCTATACAACTATTCTAGTGGTTTTTATCACAAAAATGAATTATAATAACTATAATACAATTAAACATTCACAAATACAATATTTAAAATTTTTCTTACCTTAATTTAGCTTCAAACATTACCAATACTCAAATTTTCATTTTGGTCTTAAGGAATTAGGTATTGGTATGACTGCTACAATCTATTTTGCACATGCCAAACCAAACCCATAATCAACCTAGAACAACTTTTATATTATAATACATGTAAAATTACATATTTTTCCAAGTTTTTATGATTTTACACCATGTTATTTTCTTTATAAATGAGTTTGCTTACCTTGACAACCTAGGAAAATACAATGTTTAGGCATTTGACTATACTTTTCCACTTTATGAGATTTATAAAAGGTTTAAAGCACTAAAATTAGTATTTAAAATTATTTTTTACATAAAAAAAAATTTTAAAACCATTTATAACCTTGGATCCATTATAAATTATACACAACATGGATTTTTGTTTAGAAATCCCAAGCTGTCCTGTCACAGGGCAGCAAGCCTAAAAAATTCATAAGTTGAGAAAACAAAAATTTTAAAACCTAATTAAAATTTGAATATTTATGTTTTTCCTTATATAAATTTTATATTCACACATTATTAGTTCATAATCTATGGATTGATTTAGATTTATTTGTTTTCAGACTACAACCCTGCTCCTTAGACTAAGAGACATCCATAAATAAAATCATTCCTTTCATCATCACTTCAACAAAACTATTAATTCAAAGTAATTATAAATAAAAATAAATTTCTTCCATAATTCCTATTTTCCTTCCAATAAATTTTTAAAATGATCAACCACAAATCATCTAGACTATTATACTCAAATGGCATAAGAATACATTAATGAATATGCGTATAAAGGATTTCCACATACCAAAGGTAGAACTTACAATCTGGAATGTCAATAAAATATCCTTAAATATTCATATATTCCTAAATAATATTATTTACATACATATAAAAAAAACTCCATTATAGAGAAAATCCTTCTTATAGGCTTAAAACCTTAGGATCCTCCTCAATAAATGGCTTTCAGTGTTCAAGAATGCTCTCAAATGACTCCTAAACCTAAAATTTATAGTTTTTAGGCCTCCTTACTAAGTGATTCAATCCATATCATTAATAAATTAACTTTTATTATCTTTGAAAGTTATAATAATATTTGCTTTATCTTCTCCTCTATCTTTTCAACCACCCTCTTATCTTGATATCTACCTTATTTTCCCTTGTCTAACGTAGGCATCATCTTCTAAACATTGAGTATTGGTTAGAATTTATATTTAATTGAGTTAAATTTTATTTTAAACATATTTATTATCCTATAGGATCATTATATAGGTCTACATCCTTTCATTTAGTCCACAGGGCTTACAAGTCTCTTTCCAAGATTTGAATTTTCAGATGGAAGGTATTGGAAAAAAAGTTTTAATGTGGCCTAAACTTGCTATTTAAGACCTCCTAGTAGTTTTAACACTATTATGACACAAAAATAGGAATCCATAGGATATATATGGCCTTTAAAGGCCTTTACAAGGCATTAATAATCCTGATATGTCTTCTTGTCCTTCACAAACAAGGCTTATTGATTTACTTAGGCTACATATATATAAATTTACAAGAATGACTGGATATTCCTACATCAAAATCCTAGGATTAGAATATTTCATGAGTTTATGCTCATGAGATTTTTTTACATGTCCAGATACAAATTAAAATCATTTACACATTGTTTTCTACAATTGTCCATTCATGCATATGGATGTGTTCTTTGCTCCCACATTTATGTTTCTTCTTGCTTGTTATCTTCTCCATCGATGACATGATTTTATATATCATCCTCTCCTTGGTATTATTCTTTTCATGTTTATCTTCTTGAATGAGGATATCAACTTATATTATCTTTTCTTGAGATCTTACAATATCTCTTTTTTATGGATCTCATCTCTTCTTCTATCAAAACTGTACATACAAAATCCAAAGCAAGATTAGAATAAAAAATTTGAGACTTTCACATCTCTCTCCATTATTACTAAGACACCATGGACTTAGAACAAGCATAAAATTACTCAATATCTATTTTAGGACATGTCTGGTCATCTTTTTCACCATTGATGGCATGCTCCAAAGCTACCATCTATGTCAACTATTGCTCCATGTATTCATATACAATGTTTTGATTTTGTTTCTCTCCTCTCAAATTTCCTTCAACTAAAATTTATTTATCAATCTAATCTATCTCTCTCAAGAGATATTCCTCATTAGTACTTAGTATATCTTGATCAAAATCAGTGGCATTATCAATAATAAAATTTTACTATTTATACCTTAACCCTTCAGCTTACATCGATTTATCTTCACTTTTCCCATCCTCTTGAGTTAGGATTTTTTATTAGTTAAACATCAAAATGTATAACATATAATTTTAAAGAGTTATTTCCCTATACTTAGCCTCTTATTTATCATACTCTTATATAAGCACTCCTTCACAAAACCCTCTATAAAATTGTCTACCTGTAAACAAATCATAAAAGGAAATGTTAGATGTAAAAACATTAGGATTTTTATGCTCTTGAGTAGATAATTTATTCTAATATTATTCTAACATATATCCAAGAATGATATCCATCTCATTCATAAATTATTGATGTCTTTTTAGTTGGTTATTCATCTTAAAATCTTCTTTAAGTTCTTCATTTTTGAGCTTATCCTCTTGCTTACATTGTATTCTTACTTATCTCTTCATGTAAATTATTAAAATTTACCTTATTATTTCCATCATCAACCTAATTGGCCATCTTAACTTATTATTCATTACCCATGCATGACATGGGTTTTGCATATTTTCCACCATAAGCCGTACTAGTGCTATTCTTTGCTTCAACTCTTCTATTTTCCTTTGGAAGTATCCCTCTTTTTATTTTCTTCTCCTTTCTCTTTCTTGTTTCTCTCTTCCATATCTCATGTTTCTTATATGTAGTCCATATATACCTCTTCTCAAATTTTCAAACTCCATCCTTTACCTCACCTATGTATATTTCAACTTATTCTTTTAGCAAACTATCCAATCTTTCACCTTGGATCTTCTTCTTGAGAAATCACTATGGTCTTTTTTCTTGAGCTTCACAATATCTTTATCTTCTCTCAATCCTTACCTATATTCTATCTTTTATCAAGCATCAATGGATTTGACTTCCTTGAACCAATTTCTTGTTCAATTCCTACAACTATATCACTATTAAAAAAAAAAGATAATTTGAGAGCTTCAAATAAACTTCAATAACTTCTTGTTTCCTCTTCTCTATCTACAAGCTTAATAGATTCAATCCTAAAACTTACATAACCTATCAACTTTCAAAATATCATAACTAATTAAAAGATATCAAATTTTCCATTTTAAGAACTTCCTAATCTCTGATACCAATGATGATGAGCCCATGTATCACTTACTCTGCTTTGTCTCAAAGATTTTAATGAATAAGACAAATAATGATATTATTATGGGATTCTTGATCATTATGCCATAGGTTTAAATAATAAATGATAGATATAACTATATTCCTCATAGACCTTCTATATAAACTCATAAAAAGCTACATTTGCATACCATTTTCTCACAAACATTCTTCATATTCCTTCACTAGGCCTTATATAAGTAAACTAAGATTTTATTTTAAAAATTACCCTTTTAAATTTATGTGCTTATGAAAACACCTGAATACATCTATTTTAGACCAAATTTATGTATTCCAAGGGTTACAACCTTATACTCCACCTCTATAACATACTTCTTTTGTTAACTTCCCCTTTCTCCTTGTATCCCTATTTTAAGGGGTTTTCAGACATTTTTATTTACAAAAAGTATTGTAATAAAATTATCATCATTATATATGCCCATTTTTCTCTTTTTTAGGTTTCACAACTTACAAGACACCATACTTTTTCTGCACCAACTTATTCTTAAGACTTTAGTTTTGAATTTGGCCTTGAGCAAGTCTACAACAACTCATCTAGTGGTTTTTTTTTAATAAAATAATTATAATCACTATAGTACTATTAAAAATTCATAAATAAATTTTTTAAAACAATTCCCACCTTTCTTTAGCTTCAAACTTCAACCAAACTCAAATTTGTTTTTTGGTCCTAAGGAATTAGGTCTTGGTATGACTGCTAAAATCCATTTCGCACATGCCAAACCAGACCCCCAATAAACCTAAAAACATGTGAATATTATATTAGATGTAAAAATACATATGATTCCAAGTTTTTATGATTTTCCATCAAGTACATTTCTTAATAAATGAGTTTCCTTATCTTGACAACCTAAGAAAATATAATTTTCAGTCATATGACTATACTTTTCCACTTTATGAGATTTTTACAAGGTTTTAAGGACTCAAATTAGTCTCAAAAATTATATTATTTACATTATCTAACTTTTAAAACCATTTATAACTTTAGATCCATCATAAATTTCACACAACATGGATTTTTGTCTAGAAATCCTAGGTTGTCCTATAACAGGGCAACAAGCTTAAAAAATTCTTAAGTTGATAAAAAATCATTTTAAAACCTCACTAAAATTGGGAAAGTTATAAATATTTATGTTATAACTTTTATTCTTCACACATCAATAGTTAATAACATTTGCATTGACTTAGAGTTTTCTATTTTCAGATTGCAACCCTGTTCCTTAGCTTGAGAGACATCCATAAATAAAACCATTCCTTTCATCAGCACTTCATCATAAATATTAAGTCAAACTTATTATAAATCAACATACATTATTTAAACTATACCAATTTTTATTCCAATAGATTTCCAAAATGATCAACTACTCATCGTCTAGACTATTCTACTCAATTAGCATAAGAATACATTAACAAATATGCATATAAAGGATTTACAGATACCAAAGGTACAAATTACAAGATGTAAGGGCACTAAAAATACCTTAAATCATAATATATTCCTCAATAATATTATTTAAATACATATAACACACACCATTATGTATAAAACCCTTCTTAGAGGCTTAAAACCTCAGGATACTCCTCGACAATTATCTTTCAATGTTCAAGAATGCTCTCAAATGACTCATAAACCTAAAATTGATAGTTTTTATGCCTCCTTGATAAGTGGTTAGACCCATATCAAGAATAAATTGACTTTTATTATCTTATAAATGTCCAATAACAACTCCTTTATCTTTTTCTCTATATTTTTAACCACCCTCTTATCTTGTTATTTGCCTTATTTTCCCTAGTCCAACATAGGCATCATCTTCTAAATATTGAGGATATCTTAGAATTTAAATTTAATTGAGTCAATGTTTATTTTAAAAATATTTATTATCCTTTAGGATAATTATATATGTCTACATCATTTCATTTAATCCACAAGGCTTACAAGCCTATTTTCAAGATTTGAATTTTCAAATGAAAGGTTTTGGAGGGAAAGTTTGAATGTGTCCTAGAGTTGTAATTTAAGACCTCCTACTAGTTTGAAAACTATTATAACATCAAAATAGGACTCCATAGGATATTTATGGAATTTAAAATCAATTATAATGCATTAATAATATTTATATGGATTTTGGCCTCACAAACAAGGCTTATTGATTCACTTAGGCTACTTATATACAAATTTATAAGAATGAGTTGATGTTCCTGCATCAGTATGAGTGAATAAAGTCAAATCATTCAAAAAAAATAGTGAGGATAGATGATACAATCCTCTCCAAGCTGAATATATTTCAATATTGAACTATTTAATCATCTCAACTATACCAAAAAATTAACCAACTTCTGCATTAAATTGGCTTAATAAAGTCTATAAAAGTCAAGCTTAGTTCATGGTGACATTCCTTGGGAGTGTTTAAAAATCTCAAAATTATTTATATTTTTAAATATTAGGTTCACATTTCATATATATACACCTTATATATGTCTCATGCTGAAACTACGTAGAACAATAGTACCAATGTGAAGAATTCTCCCTGAATATTGAATATGAATTATATATCTGTGCTTTGGCTAATTCAAAAACTGAGTAAGTGTAAATAACATGATTCCAAAGCATTCCCCCACTATATATAGAGAAATCTTAAAATTTAAATAGGTGCCAATGTTGAGGAGTATGGATAACATGCTGCCAAAGCATGCCCCCATAGAATATGGGTGTGCCAAATATTGAATAAGTGAGGAGAACATGCTTCCAAAGTATGCCCCCACTGAATCTAAAAATTTTACCAAATGTCAATAATCCCCCATTTAAATATAACAATTATGCCAAATACTAAATATGTGTGGATAACGTGCTTCTAATTCATGCCCCCACTTAATCTAAATTTTATGCTTAATGTGGATAATATGCATCTATGGCATTCCCCCATGAATATTTACACCCCACCCCACCCCCCACCCCTCCCCCCCGCCCGCCGCCCCCTGCACTCCATTTTGAGGTGAGGAAATAATAGAAACTGATAGTTACCTCACCTCAAAAGGATAAGACAACTATATAATTTGTTAATGAAACTAAGCATCATATAAAATAACATGTATAAGATCAATGATAAAGATCGTGGAAACGTCTAAATATAAAAAAGACAAGCTCAAGAATTAAGAAAGCACATACATAAGATCACTCAAAATTAAATCAACATATAATGGTCCTATGATACCACAAATAAATTGCATGTTAAAATGCTAAAAATTCTAAGGGACATGACTTATCAATATGTCTACAAAATAAAAAATGACATATTTTAATTTATAATAATTCACACATAGGCACAAGGGCCCCAAATAAAGTATAATATACAAATACTCTAACAAGTAAGATAATATCAAGGAAAGACACTAAAAGAAGTGCATAAATTATAAAATAATCAACCAATGTAAACATATCATAGTAGTCCATGGATCAAATGTATTAGTTAAAAATATCAAATTAATAGCATATCAAGTTCCTTTCATAAGATATAATCACGGATATAGGCATTTACAATTACATAAAATCTCAAAGATGACAATGAAGGATGATCATCAAATCATATAACCTATGAGTATCAAGATTAAATAAGTAGATGCCCCCAATGTCTGCATGACATGAGTATAGGGAAGATCAAACATCCAAAATAGGAAGGTATCATGTATGTATGTATGTCTATATCACACTCAAATGAAAGCATGAAACACAAGTTTATGTAGAAGTAACTGATACACTATCCATTAACATATAACTAACAAATAGATGCCAAAGAGACAATAGAGTATGTTTTATATTGAAAATGTGTTTGGATTATTTATTTATTTTGTATTTTTTGAATATGTTAATATTTTGAACCTTAAATTAGATATTTGACGTTATTTTCATCATGATTTGATAAGTCAAAAGTATACATAAAATGTTCCTACTCATGATATACATGTGTAGTAAAATAACTAATGTTGTAATTTAGAATATGTATTAATTTCTCTCTATGAGAAAATGAAATACCTTATCGATTCGGATCAATTTTTGCTTCTCTTTTTATGTTGTCATTGTTGACCAGATTTGACCCTAGGTCAAATTATGTAAACCCCCTATCTATTAAAAATTTCCATATGGTCCTTCTAAGTCATAAAAATGTCACCATGGTCCTAGAATAATGTCAAGTCCTCCTATGAAGTAGCATAATATTTTTTACATTGGTCGTATTTGTTATTTTGTCTTAATGTCCTTTTTGGCCACCTTTTAGTCATTTGAATGAAATTGTAGATTTTTAAAATAAATTAAAAATGTGTCAAGGCTTATACTAATGTTTGTTATGTAATATAATGTTAGAGGAAGAATGTCAAACATAAATGTTATAGGTTCAATATAAGATCAAAAATATAACTACATAAAGGGTAGATTTATTTGTTGTACGGACTGATATAATCCACCTGGCACACATGATTATTTCATTGAGGTCTATTCAAATCCACATAAGTATTTTATGGGCATATATGTCTTTGATATATCATAAAATGATAAAAAATTGTTCTTCTTTCTCATTGCTCTCTTCAAAAAGTCAACAAGGTCAAATAGTTTTCCTTTAATATGAATAAGAGGAGGAAGGTTGAAGTGACTGCAATTGGTGGATATTATTATCCATTTTTTACTTCCTTTCCATGGCCATATTTTCAATATTAGTGTTATATACTTTATTAACAATGACTAATAATGTTAGTGACTCCAAACTGCATGCACATTCAAAACACAATTTATTTATCTATTTGCATTGGTATGATGTTTGAAAGTGGTATATGAGGAATTGAGAACTATTTATACCCTTATCATGGTGATTCAAACATGGTGTGGCACACGTGGACATGAAATACTAGTTATGATTACTCTCTTGAGATAGGGGTGAACATTAATGGTCTGCAAAACATTGTTTTCACAGTTACAGAGTTTGTCCTTGTATAAGTGGTTTCAGATGAAACATGATATGTTGTCTTCAATCCCTCATAGAATGGTGATCCATTTATAATTTGAATATTTAGTCTCAATAGGACAATTTATGGTGTTAAAGTTATAATACATAAGCACAATCAAGTAACCCTAAAATAGTTACCTACAAGATTGTGTAGGAGTGCTTAGACAGTAAGTTGATGAGGGAGTTAGACTCCAAAATATAATCTTTGACATGTTTTAATGATTGGTTTAAATGTATGGAAGAATTAGATACACCCAATCACATTCAAGACCCTTCCAAGAAACACTACTATCAGTCAAGTTTACAAAGTTGCAATTGAGACTGTTTACCTTAACTTCTCTAAAAAGGTGATCCTATCTACATAGTAGTATCTCTTGATAAAGGTTGATGAGGTCTGAGTAATCCCTATGGATCTATTAATGAATATTAGACATAGTATTAACATTCCAATTAAATAAAGAGATTTGTTTTTAAGGTATAATAATGGTTGAATGGTTTTAACTCATACATGTTTCTAATGATAATACATAATGAACAATACTACCATTCAAGCTAAAATGAACTTGCAATGTAACAGTGACACAATGGTTACATGATATCAAGACAAGGTGAATCCATTCATTTTTAAGATCATTATAATTACTTTAAGAGAATATAAAAGTGAAAAATAGTTTTCAAACAATGCATCTTCACCTATAATAATCTTTTTACTTCCCTAATTACCACCTATTAGTGACATAATCAACACAGACTACAGACTAGCCTAATTAATAGAGATTACACATTTGGGTGTTTGAAAAGGAATACAAGGTGAAGGACAATGTAAAAATTAAATCTTAAATTAATGATAAAATATTTTCATGTGAGTTTCAAAAGTAAGGAAATAGATCAATCGTTGAGTAACCTAGGTTATCAAACCTCAAACTCAGTCTACCAAAACTTTGCAAGTAATACATAGACCTAAAAGCTAGTTTAGGTAATTTTAAGGTTTGAAGGGGATAAAAACATATTCAGAGACTAAAAATTGGTACATAGTGTCATCATAACCTATTTAATTCCTATATGGTCTCATCTGAGTCAAACCAATAGGGTAGATACTCTCTAATTTATATCAGACTAGAGGCACTCCCTAAGTAATACAACCTATAGAAATGGCACATGTAGAGTAAAATTATTAAGGTAATATCCAAGAATGATCATGGGAAGATTTATTGGGCTTATTTTGAGATTAATAAAGTTATAAGGTTCCCCAAATTCACTATAAACCTCCACAGGTGACCATATGCTCAATAACAAAATCTAGGCCTATTAGGCATAAAAATGAACATGAACCATAATGGCTTAAAAATTCAATCATATGACTACATAAAATTAAAAAAGAATGATAAAACATTTAGGGGAGAGTATAGGGTTAATGATAATAATCGTTTTGTAGATAATGGCTTAGGTTGGTCATTTTGGCCTAATTTCCTCTTAGGCCTATCTAGAATGCAATGTAAGAGATCAAAAAGCATTTTCTTTTGATTATATATGTACAAATGAACTTCATGGTGCGTCAATAACTTAGGGATATTTTATTATGGTATTTAAATCAAAATTTTCAAATTATTTTGGCAGTTAGACATTTAACTTTTATGAATCATTATTAAAAACCCAAGTGACCTAAAACCCTTGTATGAATCCAATGAGAAAGATATGAAGAATTATGCATCTAGGAGGACTAAAATGGGCTTTAAAATGTTTTATAAAATTTTGATACTCCCTAAATCTCCTTTTCGCATAATTTATCCATACTATCACTTGTATGTCCGTGCCTAATTTAGTGTTTTTTACAAGATTTGAGTGGTTCCATAGGTGTAGAAGGGAATAAATAGATGAGAATCATTGTAAGAGGTGTGTAAAGATTTATTTAAACTATCCATACCTAGTTATTACCTTAGTTATTCATGAAAACAATTGTACTCAATTTTTCATTTCAAGCAGTCCTAAACAAGATAATGAGATAGAGGGTGACTGCCTAGTTGGAAGATAAGAAGTGTTGTTTGGAGTTATTTTTAGATTTACATGATGTAATAAAAGATAAATAGGTATTAAATAGGTGTCTTACACATTTAAAATAATTTTATTTTAATATATATATATGCCACCTAAGTGACAAGTGTGTGGATCAAGCCTAGAAGGGGTAATGAGTGATTACAAGAGAGTGAATGACAAGTGATAGGGAGACGTTCATCAGCTAAGTGTATATCACTATCAAAATAATTTTTTCACCTTCCCATGTTAATTAATATGTGTCAATATAATTTTATTTTAGTTTTGAATCATCAACCTACAATTTCAAAGAAAGATAATGAAGATCTCTATGCTAAATTCAAGAAGGTGTCATGCTTGTGATAGACAGTTGTCTAGGAGAACTTCATAGAATATTTTATAAATAATTTTTTGATGTTGTAACTATTTTCCAAGTCTTGAAACTTGGCCTTGTGACTATCCAAATTTACTTCTTATCTCTCCTCTCCTATGTTCTATATATGCAATCCATTTTGGAATTCTAAGGAATACAAAATTAGTATGTTGAAGCCCTACTAGTTTATCATATTTATTTGTCTTTGAATAAGTTTATAAAGTTGATTTTATCTCTTAAAATCTTGAAAAGGTACGCAAATTAGTGTATTTGGATAACAAGTGATTAATTTAATCTCCGTACTTCCATTCTACTCTTGTATACATTGTGTGATTAGTAGCAGCTCAGCTAACAGTTCTCATGAAGTGTATGTCTTTGTTAAGTATGTTTCTAAGTGGGATAAAGACTATTAGTGTCTAATATCAAACTTAATTTTCACCCAAATTTGGATATGCATACAAATCTACCTCCATGTAGAAATACTTATCTTATAAGAACACTAAGTTGAAGTCAGTTTTAGTAGCCTTCTTTCTTAGTGTAGATGCATGAGTTTTTTGTGGACTTATATTTGGTGTATCACCTTCATTATTTTAGGTTTTGTTATGATTATTTCTTCCCTTCTCACCCCTAATAGTGATTAGTATAGTGTAGTGTTTGAGCCTAAAATATAGATAAAGGGAGTTGTCCCTTTAAAATATAGAGATCTATATCCTATAGTATCTTTCCTATTTGCATAGATAGTTCCATGTCATCCCAAATTTGAGAAGGTCTACATGAATTCTCTAGCATGAGAATTTAGGATTTAATATTTCTTCTTTAGATTTTTTCATGTGACATGGAACTTGGATTAGACCCATGCTAAGTAAAATTTTCAAACTGGTCATATAGAGATTAGTAATACCACATTTTATTTAATAATGCTCCTTAAGTATTTTATCTCCTTCCTTTGTGTGAGGGATAAAAAAAAATTGGAGGGAGGTATCTTATGTTCCTTTGGATGATTAATTATGATGGAAGCATATCTATGCACATCATTATATAAATGGGTAAACGGCTCGTATTATTTATGCAACACTCTTTCCTTTAATGTGGAAATAATCCCTCTACTAAACCTTCATTAGAATTCCAATTTTTATGTTCTAAATGCTAGATCATATGATGTATTGTTGAATCAAATAGTATAATCATCACCACATTTCTTTAAATTATACAAATGTGTAAATGTAAGTTTGACACCTTATAGATATTGAAATATATGAAAAAATAATCTTCTAACTAATAAAACATGGTTAAGGAACCTTTTGGTAGGCTATATAGCTAATTTTGAACTTCATTAGAATAGCCCATATGGAATATGTTTAGCAATAATTTGTCATCTTTTGCCCACTGCTAAATATGATGTATGTAGTTAACAATGTGGTCAAATAGGTCCTTGTGACTTGAAAATAAAGGTAAATATGGTGTTTTAAAGTCTTTTAGATAAGGATATTCAAGTGTACATTGTGAAAGAGGATGATTGTTAAATGAAGTCACATTTGCATTAGTACTATGGAAATCAATTTTCATTTGATGTATAAAAACCTATTTTTGAAGATTCCCAATAGTGTTCATCACAGAAATAAGATATTCCATGGGAAAATTGGTGTTTTTCATAGGTATTATCATTGATTCCAATTGACCAAAGTTTTTGCATCTAGGCATATGAGTATCATCATCTGCATGGATAAGAAGTGCATGCTCATGATCACTAATTGTAGGATATTTTGATAATGATATTGGATATTTGAATTTTGGTATGTTTATTATATAATTTGAATATATTTGACTATTGGAATAATTTGTTTCATTCCTTTAATAATTAGTTTGTAAATCAGTCATAATTTCCTTATGTTTTTGTGAAAAAGTTTGATGATCATATGAATGAGCATCTTGGTTTTATGTACCCACTTTTGTGGTAGAATGTGCAATAATGGCATGATTAGATGACTTGAATTGTTTGTGACCTATGTATTTTTATGAAAATAGTAAGACTTGTCAATATGTATAATTTTATAGAGATGAAGGTGGGTTATACCTTACTCATGGGTAAGTGTACAAAGTTGGGAATGAAAAAGAGCTACATGTGGACATGATTTTATTAAAAAATAAAAAAATATTAACTTGTGTAAATAATTTAAAATAACTATAATGAAAATTTGAAGATGTTATAATAACATGAATTATAGAAATTCCAGTTGACTTTTTAAAAAATAATTAAGTATGACTAGGTCAAATATCTAAAATTTGAATAGAAAATCCCATTTTTTTTAACAAAACAAGGTGGATAGATAGTTGTATGGCCCAATAGTTTTCTTGCATCATTTAATATTGTTTGAAACCCTTTTTTTAATAATTATATAAGATATTTTTGTTTCTTATATATATATTTTTATATTTTATCAATAATTTATTATTAATTTTGTTAGTAAATAGATCCTAAAATTTGATTAAAAAATGGATAGTCAACTGTGTGCCCACCCCAAACTACCTCAAAATAGAATGATTATTTTTTCTAATGTGTGGAGAATTAGGCCTAGGTTGTGACCATATAATTTGTTTTGCACTTAGATGCATGGAAAGAAATTATATTAACATGTGGAGGTAGGTATATTTGTGGCATATGGTGACCTAATAATGCTATAAATAGAAATCAATATAGTTTGTTACCTTCAAATAGTCCTAAATTATAAAAACCATATATTTAAAAAGAGGAGAATGTGTTTGTCATCATGGTAATAATTTTTTGAACTTTGTTGTTAAAGTTCCTAGTGTATTTGGTGATCGATGTTGAATTTTTTTGTTTCATATCAAATCTCTCAGAATTTGTTGTAGATTGATAGGTCAAAGCCTTTGGGTCAAGAATCCATGCCAGTTTAACGACAAAATCCTTAGAGTTTTAACTCAAACTTATAATTCATGTACTTTATTCTATAACACATAAATGTTATGATAACTTGTATGCATTCATTAATGTGTATGTATTATACTAGAATGCATATGTATTTTGATGGAACACATACACATTATATCATAATGCATACAAATTATACTTGTTATGGATAAAAACATACTTTTCAATCAAAATTTGTACCTAATTCAATAAATTTTCCCCACAAACATTCTCTACATGCTTCTTCAGTACTTGTAAGTTGAAAACAAGAGATATAAAGTGAGTTTTTGGACCCCACTTTTGAAAAGCTATCAATATTCCAATGGGTGACATATCATGTTTGCGAAAGAGAAAGAAATTAAAGAACAAAAAAATTGAGTTAATACAAGAGGTGAGATAAAAAATAAGGTATGAATATAAGAAATTCATTTAAAACAAGGTACATAAACTATCTCTAATGAGCCAAATGCCATAGAAAATAATGCAATTGATAATAATCAAATGAATAATGATGAAATTGAAAATAGCCAATTCAATAATGATGGAATTGACAACACTAAGTTGAATAATGATGAAAATTAAAATAATTAATTAGATAATGTTAAAATCTCACACTCAAAAAATAATTCTTTTTACTTTGTTGATGATGATTGTATGAATGATGTCTTACCCCCAATAATGAAAAAAAATTCATGGAAAGAAATAATGGTGAAATTAGAGACGATTAGAATTTCATGGGAGCATATACTAAGGATATAAACAATGAATAAAATTTCATCCCACCACTAATTAACAAAAGTAATGACAATATCAAAACACCCTCTCAATAAGTTCCACCATTAAAACCACCTCAAAGAATTATGAATAGAAAAGGTAAGTAGTAAATTGAAGTTGACAAATATTTTGAAACCAATGCCTAAAAAAATGTTTGAATACCATTGAATAAGCCTAGCTATGGATATTTGGGATAGTTTCTTTCATAATTTGATTCATGATACTAAAATATGTCAGTCTTTTATTTCATTGATTGTCACAACCATAAAAATTATATTCAATACTCATAATCTGAACTAAATAATGGAACAAATTTCATGCAAAATTTAACATGAAAATAAGTAACGAGATCCATAATTGTGTTATAGCCAACATAAGGACTAGACCAAGTGCATAACACATCAAAAAATTCCTTAAAAAGTATT
>JARHVA010009215.1:182500-210000 GCA_037957365.1 Torreya grandis | reverse complement strand
ACCTTTCATTAGTCTTTTTCTTATGCAGGTCATCCTCCCAAGCTAAAGAGGATCTCTCACAATTGTCTGGATCACAAAGAACAAACCAAATCTAGGTTCTACCAACCTTAACTTCTTTTTAGTTTTACTCTTTCTTCTTGAGTAAATAAATAAAAATTTATGTGAAACATTGTGGCATGCTTGGTGGGACCTTCATTCCATACTTAATTCTTCTCTTGTTTACATCTATAAGATTTTATCTCTATTAAGTGCTCATAAATGACATCAAAGTTTTTTTTGGGCTTAAAATTGATAGCATACATTAGTTACTTGTAAGTTTAGCTCACCAAGTTTAAATTAAGGCAATGTAATCCTATCGTAGCATCAATTTTGTTGCACACACTAAAACAAACCACTTACATCAATCAAACATCAAATAAACTTGAGACAAGGCCCAACTAGGATTTCATCACCTAGCAGTCACCTTATCCTTTCATGACAATTCTACTTGGAGGTCATTACCAAGGGGAGAACCAAATTAACTCTCTAGATGAGTATAAACTCAATAAATTTAAATACATTGGCTAATCAACCAACACCCTTATCGTTGGATGTGTGAAATGAGGGGATAGGCCCTAATACTAAGCCACATATTGATTTATGATATAGATCCTTTTTGAGAGCCTTGAACAACCTAAAATAAAACATAGACCTCTTTGCTAGTACCTACTCTACAAGCCTACTTGAGTCTCAAAATTAAAACATAAGGCATAAGCCACAAGAGACACTAAAATGAACCTTAGGATTTAACATGATTTAGCATATGTTTTATCTTCTTTGAATTTTTCTTGTCTTCTCTTTATTTGAGTTGTGAGGAATCTAACTTCCCTTCAAAACCTTCTACCATTTTGCCTTCATACACCTCATCTCCACTGCCATTTTTAGTGGAGGGCCCTCCTATAGTTTCTTTTGGAGATACTAACTTTGTTAGACTCCTAGAAGACAACACTCTTACCTTATAACATTACCTTGCATCAAAAGCCACTTATAATGAACCTTAGGATTTAACATGCTTTAGCATATATTTTATCTTCTTTGAATTTTTCTTGTCTTCTCTTTATTTGAGTTGTGAAGAATCTAACTTCCCTTCGAAACCTTCTACCATTTTGCCTTCATACACCTCATCTCCACTGCCTTTTTTAGTGGAGGGCCCTCCTATAGTTTCTTTTGGAGATACTAACTTTGTTAGACTCCTAGAAGAAAACACTCTTGCCTTATAACATTACCTTGCATCAAAAGCCACTTATACCCCCAACCTTGCCTACAACTAACCAAACCTTACCTATAATCAACCTAACCTCACCTATAATCAATCCAACCTCACTTATAACCAGCATAACCTTATCTACAATCACTTCAACCTCAACTACAACCAATTGAAAACCTTTCAACAAACACTTGATTATCACCTTAACCAACCAATAACCTTTCAACCCTTATTATACCCTTGTCATAACCCACCTGAATAATCTCAACCTCACCAATCTTTTGGTTACCTATCCCAACCACCATATCAATTACCTAAACTATATCAAACTATTGATTACCTACCTCAACCATCATATTAATCACCTATACCTCCTTCATGGAAACCTTCTTTATCTCAAAACCAAGACATGGTATATCTCCCTAGTCATACCACTAATAACTATCAACCCAATAATTATCAACCTAGCCATTATCAAACCAACCAATATCAACCTACTTTATCAACCTCACAAAATCAAACCAACAATCATCCAACCAACAAATATCAAATAAAATTTTCTAACCAATAAATCTTATCATGCTTACCAACATTATGAAACCTATCAATCTGACCTACCTTACCCATGTTTTCAACCTTATCAACCTTATCAACCCCATCAAATCTAACCAATAACTATCAACCTACCATATTAAACCAACAAAGCTTTTTAAGCTACCCTGCCATATCGAACCTACCCACCATATCAAACATGTCAAATCTATCAAATACCTCAACCTTACCCAACCTCTCAAATAAACCTACCTTATTTACCTTATCCAACTAACCAAACTTTTTGAACCCAAAAACATTATTAAACCAACCAACCTCACCAAATAAAACCAATAACTATTAACCAATTTTTTCCAACCTGACAAACTTGTCAAGCATACCCAACCAATCAAATCACTCAAATTTTTTGATTTAATCTAATTTATTGAACCAACCAACTTCACCAAAATAACCAATTACCTCATAACCTCAAGATCCATTGGTGCACCCTCTTCCTAGATAGTATACCCCATTGGGGGAATCATATGCCTCAGTACTTCACAAACTTGTAAGGGCTTCTATCATTAGACTCCCTCATATAAAACATATAAATGCTTCTCTTCCAAAACCCATTTGGTTCATATAGAATGAGTTTTGTACATATCATCATACAATTGGACATGTGGTAGATAGATGTGGGTATTTTAAGATGTTTGTCCAAATCCTTATCGATCAAAAGTAGGTTCCAAATGATATTATCTATGTTCCCCTCAATCTAGTGTTCCTCTAAATCTAGTGTTGAATGTCTTAAAGCAATCAATCATTGAACTTCTTTTTTCACTCATTATTATGTAAGCCCATAATCAAATCCCTCAACACATTGAGGTCCCTTCATTACATATGGTCCTTAGTACATCTATAATTAGGGAAACCATAATCGAAACCCCAACTAATATACTTGTTAACCAATTGAACCCTTCTAAACTTCCTTTTGGAACCATCACTAAAAAAGAATCAACCTTAAACCAACCACTTGTTGACCAAGAAGAGCCTTCTTAACTTTCCTTTAGAACCATCATTAAGGAAACTGACCCACCTCTTCCACTTCCCCTTTTAATGAAGCCAACACAAGCACAAAAAACCATGCCTATAACTAGATCCAACCCAACCTCAACTAAAATCAAACCCATTCAATTTATCTATAATCTACTAGTGTTTATCTACCTAATGGCATTGTCTTTAGTTTAATTTCCCTTTAAACAGGGTGAAATCTTTATCACATTGCCATACCAAACAAACTAGACAAACAAGAAAACCCAATAAACAAACTAAATCATCCACCCATCCTACCTCCCCCAACCAATCAAACCAAATTATACACCAAATAAATCAACAACGATCAACCCAAATTTTAATCCAACCATAAGAAACTTATCTATTTGGACAAACCAACATCCAACCTTCATTCGAGATTTATTAAATCTTGGCTCCCCTTTTATCCAAGATACCCACACCTCACCTAAGCTCCCTCATTGGGATAATTAGACACTCCTATCAACCCCACATCTATTTTAGGATGATGTTCCCAGCACCATTTTTTGAACAAAAAACCTATGCAAATCTAACCTGACAATGTTTTCCTTATGATAGCACCATAATAGTGATACCACCTAAACCACCACCTACAACTTGATCTCCAAACTAATACCTAACAATGCTTGGGAGGAAAATGAATTCATCTTCATCCTTCCTAAACCCTCTTTACTAACCCTCATCTTTACCTGGCAATTGTTTTCTTCCTTAACATTCATGGAAAGAGCATTTAGGGCAATTTTCCCTCCAAATATTTGACCAAAAAATAACCCTAACATTAACCAATGACCAAACCAACCCTTGAAACCTACCATTAACCCAACCTTGCATATAGCCAAACCAAACCTTAAAATTTTTCCTGTCAACTTTAGCCAATGACCAAACCAACCCTTGACACTTATTCCTCAACCTACACCTAGAAAACTAACCCAAACTAACACCTAAACCTACCTAACTAAACCAAAAACTAACCACCACTCTCACTAACAAAAGTTTAACCACCATGACCTAACCAACCTTGCCTCTTTTACTCTATGTAACCTAGATTCTTTTCTACATCTAATCAAGTATCATAAAGTAACTAAAGGACATCTTTATCCCTGATTATACCAAACCATTCATTCATAAGTATGGATATAGGGCATATCTAAGCCTAAACCCCTTAATTATTTATGCTCTTGTATGTTTTTTAATTAAAAATAAGTTCCTAATTCATCTTTTGTCTAACTTAAGCTCATCCCTTTTTTCATCCACACTCATCTCTTTATTTTAAGGATAACTAATTAAAATAGAATAATGTGATTATCCATCACAACCTTTTATCCTAATCTTGAACATGGGTACCTCGTCTCTACCCATGACATTATTCTCATCGTAATTTTCACACGTTTATAGGAAGATTCCCATGGTCATTATCACTTAAACCTATTTTACCCATCCTCAACCTTCTTGTGATATGGTTTCTCCTCCATAAAATAAATCCTTATTCTTATATAGAATCATCCATGTCTAATCCATCATAAATCCATTTGGGATACCAAATATCACTTAGGTCATATCTCTAGCATTACAAATCGCTCCCTCGAAGGATACCTGCCCATACCTATCAAAAATTGCTTAAAAATATAGACTGATCCCTTAAAGGACAAATATCAACATGTATAAATCTAAATCTTAGACCAATCCCTTGAATGGATGGCTAAATCAACTTTGTCAATCCAAAACTCAACTAGAAGCTTCTTACATTGATTAGCTTCCTACTGTCATCAAACAAAGCAATGAAAAGACCTTAAAAAGGAAAAAAATAAAAATAAAAGGCAACATAATCCCAAGAAAGTGACAATATTATTTCACAATAACATTAGTAGACTTACCACATCAATTAGTCTACACTAAGTATAAAGCATGGACTTGTCTATCATGGTTCCTAGGTTAACTATAAAAGAGGCAAGTTGTCCCCATAAGAAGGTCACACTTTCACCCATCTCCTTTTTTACCCTCTATTAAATTAAGGGATTTTGAGCTTACTTGACACTTCATGATGAAGCTACCTTTTAAACCATCAAACTAACAACTAAGAAAATCATGAATGGTTTTTATTCATGAACCCACCTATTTTCCCATTTGGTGTTTGATAATTAGAGCATTTAGCTTACTCCTTCTGCCTTCATGACAACCTTGTCAAGACATATGTCTTCATTTTTTTGGGTCATTAACACTCCCAACTACCCACTTTTCACCCTTCCACTTGGAAATGGGGAACATTTTTACCAAATAAAGTGGTACCTCAAATTGGGCAGCCAATTTAAACACCACCAACCATTGGAGAACACCTTTCTCTATTAACCAAACCTTTTTTATCAACCAACCCAACCATTGGAGATTACCTTCTCCATCAACCATTGACCCATAAAAGATCACATTTCTCCACCTCACATGGACTTGGCCCTTTTGGCGCAACCTTTTGCATTTTTTATGATGACCTTGACTTAGAATATTCAACTACAGTGACTACATTCCCATGCTTGAACATTTTTAAACTAGCACCACCTAGTGCATACTAGATCCACTTGTGTCTTCCTCAAAATAATTTATACCTAAGATACCCATGATAATTGACCCATTTATGTTTTCTATAGAATAACTTACTATATTATATACCCATATAAAAACTAACCTTATCTAGGAGACTAATAAGTATACCCAACCACCATGCCTAAATATGGTCCTGCAATACACTGGTCACTTGTCCCATAGAATTGACCTTTTTTTAACCACTCATGGTAATATTGTCTACATATGATCTTGACTATCACACTTAGTCACATTTTATGCACTTATTTACACTTTAATATCAAACCTTTCACTAACCTATCTCTCCCAACCTTTTTTACAAACATACCCACTTATGAAACCTAAACTCAATTATGTTTTACCTCATCAACTCCTAGTTTGAGGGGGAACACCTCCTCCTGTAATCAAGGTAACTAGAAATTTGAATAGAAATCAATTTTTATTTTGCATCTTGTTGATTCAAAACTACATAACAAAAAGGGGGAAAATGTAGACACTATAAATTCACACACCATGATTCTAAATGTCAAAATTCCCCTAGACCACTTTAGGACCCCCTTCACCACAACCTTGACCATTTTACCCCTAGACGATCCTAACTAGCTTGACCCAAGTCAATTGAAACTACTAGCTTAGTTAACCAAACCTTAACCTTTCTACCTTGTCCCTATCAATCATTCATACTCACCCAAACCATCGATGGTCACCTTGACCATTAACAATCACCCTGACTATCGATGATAAAGTTTCATCACCTGAAGAACATAACTAACCATTCAATTTTGACATTATTTTTTATAATTAGATCATTTAATTCATGTGTGAACCAATTCATGGATGAATTATATTTAGAAAACAAGTTGGACCCCTTGTTAACATATTATTGTAACTCTCTTTCCTTTCTATAAAAAAAGATAACTTGAGAGAGGGAGAGGGGGTAAGTAGATCATTAGGAGGCAAGAGTAGGATAGAGAAGAGAGATCAAGATAAATCATTAACTTTTTATATAGGTGTCTCTTCATCATAAATCATCTCCAACAAGCTCTATAACTTCTCTAAGTCATTAACTATCAACTATCAAACCATGAGATAAGTATATTGGTCTTTATTTCAAGTTTCAATTATTTACTTTAGAAATTCCACACATAACCTTTTTTCAATCATCTAAATGATTAACCCTTGAAATATCCACCTATGAATCTTACCTTTTACCTCATAACTAATATCTAACCCAAACCCACCTTGCATAACCATCTTGTAACCTCAACCAAGAAACCTTCTTGACCTGAACAAGAACCAACACTAACCATCAATGATCACCCTAATCATCGATGATCACCTTGACCATTGATGGTCACTATGTAAAACTAGACAACCAAAATCAACAAGTAGAAATAACTTCTTACCCTCAACTAAAACCCTATTTTTTGGACTTTTATCATAACATAGATTAAAAATAACAATCTAACCATCCCTGAACCTACCTTTAATAGTTTAGCATTTAGTTTGAAAAATATTTATTTCCTTTGTTTAAGGACTTTGATTTATGTTATGCTATCTCTTTTATTAGACACTTTATCAGCATTAAATTGTCTTAAAAGGTGGATTGATAGCCTTTACTTGAGTTATATACTTATTAGATCTAGATTTGTAGCTAATCCACCCTTATACCTAACTAACATAACCATTATTTTATTTCTTTATTATGTAGGTCATCCTCCAAAACCAAAGAGGAACTCTCACAATTTTTTGAATAAAAGACCACAAACCAAATGTAGGTTCTACCAACCTTACTCTTCTTTTTAGTTTTACTCTTTCTTCTTGAGGAATTGAATCAAAATTTACGTGAAATAATTATGACTTATTCGATGACAATCTAAAAAGTAGTAACATCAATAAAAATGATGTTTTCATAAATGTAAAAATAGAATTGAATTAATTAATAATAAAATTGATCATAAAATGATAATACAGTAGTTAAGTTATAAAAACATTATGACTAAATTGTCAATACCAATAATCTAAAACATTACATTAGAATTCACTCTTTCATTTATCCATATTATTTCTTCATATTTCCTTATTTCTCAAGTCTAAAAATAACCTAGGTTAAGTACTTGTCCCTATAGTCAATAAATATACTATTAACAACATCTAGACATATAAGTATAATAAATGCAATAATAACTTTTAAATAATATATCAAATTGAATAATGAATTAGTACCTATTAAATAATAATATCCAATACTATAGTAAAAATGTAATCCATAATTGTCTTAACAATTATAAAAAAAATATATGAATGTAGATCATATAACTATAACATGAAAGTAAAATAGTAAAATATGTTTCAAATACTTCGTAACTTATATATATTGTTGAGTGTGGAGTTGTTAGGGGATATCACATGACCTTAGGAGTGTATTTTTGGGGTCTATAGAACTCCCAAAATGTGGGGAGCATATTTCTCCCTAATCCACCTTTTATGGAACCTTGCTCCACACGTGAGTGGAATATTCCTTGTTTTATCTAATTTCTATGTTTTCATGTTTTATGAAGTTGGTTGTTAGATGCCTTTTCCCATGTTGACTTCCTTGATCTTAGGGAGCTAGTTGTCTATTGGAAAAGGGAATGCCTTCCTTATTTCAAGGAGTTGGTTGCGATCACATGTTGCTGGAAAATGTGCCTTAAAAGGTGGAGACTCTATGTTGGCATGTTCCTTTTTGGATGGGATTTTGGATGAGTTTGATGAGGTACAACTGAGGTGTCCTTAGTGGATGATGATTATCTTCGATAAACATGGTTCAATTTCTCTTCCTTCTATGGATTTTACTTGATTTATTATATATATAGGTGGGGTATGGCCTTTAGAGGTTGATGATTTATTTGTAGGGTATGGCTTTAAGGATCATAGTTAAAATGTAGATGTTTTTGCAAAGTGCACATGTTTATTGTGAGGTGTGGTTTAGTAACTTATGAGATACAATATTGTGTAAGTGCAGGTGAAAGTGCAACATTTATTTATGCAACATTTTCTATAGGAGATTTGTTCTATCTCTGTGAGAGTTCATTGTAATCTTGTTTTATATTCCTATTTTATTTGAGAGCTTTTGTAGTGGATGTAGCCCACATTGGGTGAACCATGGTAAATCTATGTTATGTGTGTTTTTATCTTATTTTCTCTATTTATGCTTTTATATATCTATGAATTGAGGAATTTTTCCATGATGCATGCTATTGCATAATATAGATATGATTTATGGTCATATTAAATCTAGTTTAAATTTTGTTAATTCCTAAAAATTGGTATCAGAGCCATTGGTTGTGTGTTTTACTAAAGTGGTAAATCATAAAAAATCTATTAGCTTTAGTGGACATTATGGGATAAGAGATCAAATTTAGAGTTTATAAGTTTTGTTGTAAGCATTTTGGTTTGTGTAAAATGTAGATGGAGGATTGCCTATATCAGAAGGAGCTACATCTCCCCTTGGAGGGGAAAGTAGAACAACCTATAAGTTGAGTGATGTCACTTGTTCATTACTTGATAGGAAGGAATTGAGAGCCATATAATTATGGCATGCATCTTCTATTGAATTTAATATTTATGATGGTAAAACCACAAAATATCTCATGGTCTAACACGGAAAGCTATTGTGAACTAGGTATTTGACTAAGAAGAGGTGATTAGTATGGTGTTAGTGAATGAAACCAAATAAAAAACACACTAAGATAACATATTCATGCCTAGTTATTAGGGTGAGATTAGTAATAAAAATTAATGATAAACACAACTAAAAAGTAAATAAAAATAACAATAATTCCTTCAGCTTCCTTGGATGCTCCAAATGATTTTATAGTAATGGCTTGCTCAGTTTTGTGCTCGTGAAGTCTTTGGCAAGGGAAGCTTGGCTACCTCCATCTCTCCATGAAACTTTGGCATGTGGCTTGGCTTGGCTTGGAATCAATTTGTAATGGTAACACTATTTGCATGAAGTTTTTAACATTGATTGGTAACACTATTATAAATTTGCACAAATTAAGCTTAGAAATGATGTGGTAAGGCCTCTTATTTATATATTTTTGAGATTTATCAGAATCAACATGAATCATCTATCTCAAAATTGAGATGTGTGGCTAAGGAATAATCTTATTATGCAATTAAAATTGATAAATAGG
Organism: Torreya grandis; assembly: GCA_037957365.1. NCBI lineage: Eukaryota > Viridiplantae > Streptophyta > Pinopsida > Cupressales > Taxaceae > Torreya > Torreya grandis. The sequence goes on along the minus strand of JARHVA010009215.1, from coordinate 200,379 downwards.
CTCATCAATAATTGGGATAGAGGAGCAATTAAGAGGCATGGAGGAATTTGATGAGGCATTGGAGGAATGAATCTTGATATTTGTGGTATTTACGGCCTCGAGATATCTTCCTAAGAAATGATGTCACCTGATGATGTAGATATTCAATATTCATTTCTGAAAACAAGTACTCAAAAAATTTCCATGGAATTATTAATTAGGCCTTGATTTGGATTAATTAACTTTTTAGCATGTTTAAGCACTTTGTGCACAAATTACTCAAATTGATCAAAATGACTTGTTATTGGTCCAAAATTGGACTAGAATGGAATTGGAAGGATATGTCAGATGAATTAGATCCATTATCCCATTTAGGATATTATAAATAGAAAATAACAAAGGCACGTGTCTTGTGTAAGAGATTTGATATCAAAGATCAATCTAGAGCACCTAGGTTCAAAATTAGCATTTTGACTTGAAATGAAATGATCAAAGTTAGATGGCCCATTAATTGCACTACCCCATTTAATGATACTATAGCCAAAATCAGCACTTGAATATGTCAATTTCACATATTTTAACATGTTTTCATATTTTTAGGCCAAATTGTGTGCTTTAAGTGAAAATTGGTAAAAAGCCTAATTAGATGTTATCAATGGCCAAATTTAGGTGTCTATAGTTTGCCCCTATTTGGGAAGATGTTGAAAAATATATGCAAAGCAATGTATTCTCAAATAACGATAAACGGCCTATATGCCAAAAAGAAGATGATGGTTGAATAACAAAGATCCAAATGGTTTTGGGAAGCTAATGATGATTCTCCCTTGAGGGAGTGGTCATTACATTTGTTGATGGATGCTCCCATGAAAAGAAAAAAGAAGAAAGGTAGAATTAATCCATGGTTGAGATTAATCGAAATGAGAAAATTCTTGCATGCATTGATGTAAAAAGGATGTTGATTTTCCCAAAGATGTTTATAATTAGGAATAAAAGTCAAAATAATAGTTTCCCCATATGCAGTTATAATCATTAAGCAAACCTAGAATGGTTAAAGATGATTGTGCTCTAATTAGGGATGATTAACAAGCATAACTCAAGGATATAACTTGGAATATAGATTAAAAAGGAGCATATGCGAAGTGATGAAAGAGACAGATAGAAGAATAAGATTGATCATTAGAAATGATTTAGTTATACCTGCCAATGAGGAGATGCTCATCTTTATTATAAATGATACAACTAAAATGGTTAATGGGTTGACTTGATCAAGGGCAGGATGGAAGAATTTTCTAAGGTGCCAAAGAGAAACTTATATGGCTTAATTTATTGTAGATCTTCTTGAAGCTAATTTTACTATAGCATGTGATGGTAGGCTCATGATATAATACCATAAATACTTGGCCAAAATATGCATAAGTATTGAATCTTGATATCAAATTAACACTTGAAAATAATAAATCAATGATAAAAACAAAGATGATAAAATTGATGTATGAATATAGGTAGACTCAAGAATAACATGTTCAAAGAATCACCCAAAATATGCATATAGATCTAGTCAAAGCAACAGTGCTGAAAGCAAATAAACAATAAAGTGAACAAATAAACAAACAAGCAAACAACGTAAAATAAGCAAACAAATAGAAATCCTAAAAATAAAAGTAAAAGAAAGCATCCTAACAATGATAATGCCCTAGTAAGGTAGATCAACGATAACTGACTAGGCTTAGATAGGACAAATATTTTTAAATTTTTGAAATGGTATGAATATTTTTGGCATTTTGAGGTATCTTAACTCATTAGAGAATGGCAAGATACATACTCACAAAATGGTGAGAGCATTTGGCTTAGGTTGATCACAAAATGGTGAGATCATATGGAAAGGGGGACTAAGGTGACCTCAACATGAATTGAGAATGACCTACATAGTCCTAAAATGACCTCAAGTCACAATATTTCCATCCACATAAAAGGTAGGGAAAAACCAACTAGGTCCTAACAAGTTCTCAAATCCATTAAATAGCTAGTCAAATGAAAATAGTAATGGCAAGATGATGTAATAATGCATGATAAACAAGTGTTGCGCCTAGTTTTCCCATAGTTGGTTATAACTAGGATACAATGACATAGGTCAATGATACTAATTTTCCCATAGGTAGTTATAATTAGTATCAAGACTGGTGATACACTAATTTTTCCATAAGTGGTTATAATTAGGATCATATAAACAAACCTGATATAAAGTGAAAAATTAAAGATATATTTCCAAATTACCTATCATACTACTTTCATAGATTGTCATTTAAACATGGATTAGATTTAATATTGAAACTTGATCGAAAACCTCTCATAAAAAGTGCATAAAGAACCAAAAGAACCAAGATCAAAATAGGATTGAGTAGGATGACTAAAACATGCTTTGGTATAAATAGGAATAAAATGATAGGATGGATAAAATGTTATTAGGGTTTGCCCCCAAGTGATAGGGTGAATAACAAGAATATTTGACAATGGAAAATAGATATGTAACAATGGAAATGGCATGGCAATGTGAAATGGTATGGTACATGTTTCTAGCCTAAGTGTGATTTTTGTTTTTGTTGTTCTTACTAACGGGGAGATGCACATAATAATCAACAAATGATACAAATAGAATAATCAATCATGTTAATTTATAGCCCACACCTCATCTAAATAGTTTCTCTTTTAAGAAATAGCTAAAAATTTGGTTTTCTAAAATTCTTTTGTGATTTTCATTGGTCATTGATTTTGATTCCTTCAAAAATTGAGACAAGGTATCCTTGTAGCCTCTATAAAGGAAAGTGTGACCATGGATGGTAAATAGGGATAAATAATAGATGGTAGGTTTGATTGTGAAATGGAATGGTAGATGACAATGGAATGTATGATGGTGGGGAAAAAAATGAACATGGGGAATTTTAGGCACATGTAATGTTGTTCATGCCAAATTCAACATAACTTTGGTTTTGGCAGGGTCAAAGACTTGTTCTCTCAATAAGCCCACCAAATTTTTTAGTTGTCTGATTTTGAGAGTTTATACCATTTGATTAGGCTATAGATAGGAAGCTATTTTGATTTGATCTTTGATTTTATCTTCATAAAGTAGTGAAGAAATTTTGTGCTCAGCTATTTGTGCCTTAAAGAGGTTTTTACCAATGAATTTGTCTTGATTTTCCCATAGCACCTTTGAGAAGGTTTTACTAAGGAATGTTGAATTTTAACATTGATTATTTTCTAGCACTTCTAAAAAAGTTTCACTACAAGATGTTGAGTTATGACTTTGATTATCCCCTAGCACCTCCAAAAAGGTTTGACTAAGAGAGTGTTCTTATGCTATATGAATGTGGTTTTGGCCTCCTTTCTATTCTTTCACTGCTATGTTGCCATGAATACAATTCAACAAAGTGTGATTATGTCAATTCCATTTGACACTTGTGGGAGATGGATTATCAATGATATGGCTATTTTGGTTTATGTTAATGGCCTATGGAATAGCAATTTAATGGGGATAGGATGTGCAATCATCATAAAATATAATAGGATAACTTGTTTCAAAGCTAAAGTACTCATCCTCAAAAAATTTAGAATGATCACAAATGTATTCAAATTGATTTACAAGGTATGTGTAACCAATGTTGTAACAACCACAAACATATTCTTCTTCTAAATCTGATTGTAACTCAATAGACTCTAAATCCAATGTTGAGACTAATGTTGATTCTAATTTTTATGCTAAATTTGTTATCAGTTCAAGAATAGAACCTGACTCTCACTTTGATTCTTCATTTGATGGTACTTTGTTATAATGATGTCTTGTTGGATATTTGGTATTGGATGAGTAGTGGCCTATGATGGCATAATGGGCTCCATAAAGACTAGATTGTCAAAGTGAGTCTCTTCTATAATGGGAGAAATGTCAAGAGACAACTCTTTAGAGACTAGATTGTCAATAGGAGGCTTTTGAAAAACATGCATATGGTAGAGGTAATTATTTTTCAAATGTCGTTATAATCATTAAGAAGTCACATAGCAAAGACTGGTTCATCAGAGTGAGACTCCTTGACAACTGGTATAGGATTAATATTTAATTTATCACAAGTTGACTTATCATGAATGGTTGATTCAAAAAAAAACATCTCAGATTGTTTGGTTCTCTTGGCCTTGGTTTCCAATGAGTTATAAAATACTAGTTTTAAACATAGATTGGTCTTCATAGGATTGGTTCTAGATGAGGAATGGCTTATGGTTGGATAATGGTAGGGAATTGTGGAGCATGATTGATCACATGAGCTAAAGGATGTTGTAATAAAATGGTAAACATAGGGCATTATGGGGATTGATTACTCGCACAAGCCAAAGGACTAGGTCTTAGAATGATGAACGGGTATTGTAGAGATTGATTGCTCATGAAAACCAAAGGATAAGGTCTTGGTATGGGAATGGTGTGACTTTTTGGTTCTAAAATAGAAATGGTACAATGTGGTAGAGCCTGATTACTTGCATAAGCCAAAGTATCCAAATCTTACTCATAAACCATATCATCCTAATCATGAGTTGCTTCATAAGCTAGCTCTTGACTATGTTCCATGCACAAATTATTTTCAAAAGGGTATGGATCCATATCCCAAACAACATTATCTATAGTTGGGTCTTTAAATTCCACATTAGAAGCCTCTTCATGCCAATCAAGGTCCCAATTTTGATTTTGTGGATTTTGAATATGTTCCCCATATGGAACATTGTAGGGAGTAACAAAACTCCTTTAAAATATTTCTCTATAGGGGTTCCTAGTGGGATTTTGTGTGGCAATTATATCAAAATTTGGATTATACATGACTCCACCATAAGTGTACCTAGACATATCCACATAAATGATGAAAGCTCTGAAATAAAAAGGCTTAGAGTTCTACAAACTTTGAAAAATTATGTCTAAAGGACAAATAGTTCAAGCTTGGTCTAATTTGGTCAAAAGGTGGAGCTATATCTCCAAAATGATTTTTGATAAGACTTAGCATAAAATAGTCTAACATCAAATGCCTAATGTCAAAAGTCATATGCATAAAAGGTTAAGTGTCTGAATAAAAATTGGTATGTCAAAGGTCTAGGTCAAAGTGTTCTAAACAAGGTCTAAACTAGGAAAGGGAAAAGTTGAGTTACTAGGTATTTTATCCAAATGCGGAGTCAAAATATAGGCTCAAATAATTATACATATGATAGGAATTTTAGCCAAATAGTGTCAAAATCTAGACTTAAAGAAAGGTGTCAGGTGATTTGATTTAATCTAACAAGTTTGGAAATAATTTTGACATAAACCCAACACATGGAATCAAACATAAACATGATTAGTTGGCATAAGTCATAAGGAAAAAGGATTTTGGAGAAAGGTTATGTTCTCCCAAATAAATTCACAAACAATGATAAGGATATGTACTGAATAAACAAACCATCAATAGTTTTCAAATTTGGGTAATCAATTATCTGAAGTTATTCAACCCAAAAGAGAAAGATCTATGTATTAGCTCCATAAATTAAGGCCTAAATATAAATCAATCAATGTTTGAATACAAACTTGACAAGGATAATTGAAAAATCAAAATTGAAAATGAGGATTTGACCAAACAAGCTAGATAAGATTGGACAACATGACCACATAAGACAAAGGTCTAAATGGTACACATGACATGGTTTGAAACAAATGATTTCAATACAATGGTAAATAAGTCTTGAAATAAATTGAGTAGCATAATGATGTAAGCATGCTTGAATGATGTGATCAATGCTATGTTTAAAAAGACTCAAAGGCACAAATGGTTTTAACATGATTTGGGAAACACAATGCTACCCTTCTCAACTCAAATGAAACACACACAAATAATTTTAACAAAAATTTCAATGCACATGTGTGATGTAAAATGACTAGTATAACACCTCTTTAGACAAAAGAGTGATGTATAGACAAATTGGTTTTGACATGGATTTATGAAAAAATAAACAATTTCTAGTCTCAAAACATACCAAGCAAAAATGACTAAAATATTCTAAGTATAACCATCCAAATCCTAGCAAGGGTATGGCAATCTGGGGTTAACTAAACTATCAAGTTTCAAATATCTCTAGGGGAATCAATTACATAATGACTTTCACATCAAATAATGAAAAACAAAAGTATATAAATTGGTTAATCATGACATCATTTAGTTTTAAAAGGTCTAGTCCTTTTTACAACCACTACATCCTATTGTTTGCTCAATGTATTATGATGTTCAAATGTAGATACATCCTATGTGTAACTCAGAAAGAGTAAGTGAATTCAATATTGGGAGAAGAAACCCCAGGTCAAAGCTTCCCTAAAGAACTCATGAGAGGTAATGACTTCCCCCTCACAATCCATGTTTGCATGAAAATAAAATAATAATAGAAAGACTTTAGGGTCATTTTCAAGGTCACCCAAACTTTGACAAGTTTTTTGGGAGTGCTTTAGATGGCATTCTTTTTAAACCTTGGACTAAGATTTTTGTAATAGGAATGGTGATTTTTATTTCAAGGGCTACCTAAAGGGCATAAATGAAATAACATATATGCAACACCCCTCTGTTTGCTAAACATAATTAGATCAAACAACTATTGAAGACAAAAATGACAAGCGAATTCAATTTTAAGCCCAAATGAAAGATTTGGTGGTGTTCATTTGACCCCTTGGTCTTAAGATTATGAAATTTGAAAACATTAATTTATGCATCTAAATTTTTCATGAATCAACAAAAAAAGGTTCGTAATTCATTTTAAAATCATTCAAAAGGTGGTCTAAAACGTGATTTATCAAATTTGAAATCCACTACTTACCTATATGTCCTTAAGGCATCACCCCAAAAGTAAAGATGTTAAATTAGAAATAATTTAAATAGATTTTCAAAATTTTGTGAAATAATAAAGAAACATGTAGATAAACTAATGTCAAATTCTTAAAATTTAGGAGAAAACATGTAGTTTTAAGAAAAAATCATTTGAAATGGAGTTTGTATACCCCAAACCAAGCATTTTAAAATAGCCTATTTAGGTCTCAGGTTTGTCTTTTAAAAAAAACATAGTGATAAATGGTGGCTATATAACTAACATTAGTTACAATTACTAATTGATGATGGCTATCTAACTACCATCGGTTATACCAATAATGACCGATGATGGCTATGCCAAGTGATGGTGGTTTTACTAATTGACATTGATTACTGTGTAAACCCCTGATAAAGAGAAATGTTAAAACAAAGTTACAAAATCAAATTTCAAGAGTTTTAGTTATCTAAATGAATATTTTAAATTTGCATAATGATTTTCCTCATGTGTGGGATGCATTTGGTCCCACTGGGCATGCCATTATGTGAACTAAGAATTTGAGTAAGAAGAGGAGATTAATATGGTGTTAGTGAATGAAACCAATTCAAAAACACACTAAGATAACATCTTCATCCCTAGATACTAGGGTGAGCTTAGTAACAAAAAAAATGAAAAACACAACTAAAAATTAAGGACAAACAACAAGAATTCCTTCACCTTTCTTGGATTCTCCAAATGCCTTTGTAGTAGTGGCTTGCTTTGTTTTGTGCTCGTGAAGTCCTTAACAATGAAAGCTTGGCTACCTCCATCTCTCCTTGGCACTTTTGGCTTATGGCTTGGCTTGGATTGGAATTAATTTGGAATGGTAACACTATTTTCATGAAGCCTTTCAAACCAATCTTTTATTATAACTTTGCACAAATTAAGCTTATAAATAATGTGGTAAGGCCTCATATTTATAGATTTTTGAGATTGATCAAAATCAACATGAACCATCAATCTCAATATTGATATATATGCCTAGGGATTAATCTAATTATGAAATTAAAATTGATAAATAATCTCATCAAGTTTTATGATATAGGATCAATTAAGAGGCACAGAGGGATTTGATGAGGCATGGGAGGCATGAATCCTGATATTTGTGGCATTTATGGCCTAGGGTTGTCTTCCTAAGAAATGAGGCACTTGATGATGCAAATATTCAATATTCATTTCTAAAAACAAGTATTCAACAAGTTTCCATGGAATTATTCATTAGGCCTTGATTTAGATTAATTATCTCTTAAGCATGTTTAAGCACTTTGTGCACACATTACTCAAATTGATCAGAATGTCTTGTTATTGGTCCAAACTTTGACTGGATTAGAACTGGAAGGCAATGTCAGATATGTTGGATCCATTATACCATTTAGGATATTATCAATATCAAACAATAAAGGCATGTATCTTATGCAAGATATTTAATATGAAAGATCAATCTAGAGCACCTAGGTGAAAGTTTGGCATTTTGACTCAAAATAAACAAATCAAAGTTAGTTGGTCCATAAATTATACTATCCCATTTAATGATAGTATAGCCAAAATAGGCACATGAATATATTAGTTTGACATATTTTAATGTCTTTTATTATTTTTAGGTAAAATTTTGAACTTTAAGTGGAAATTGGTCAAAAGCCTGATTGGAAGTTATCGGTGGCCAGATTTATGTTTCTATAGTTATATGAGAAACCCTTTACATATAACAATTTTCTTTTTATGATAGGATTGTTTAACATGAAAATATTTGAGAATGGTTCAATATCTAATCATCTAAATAATTTTAATATGGTTTTAAGTATTCTCTCTTTAATTCAAATTAAGTTTGATGATGAAGTTAAAGCTTTGCTAATATTATGTTCTTTGCTTGATAGTTGGGATAGTTTGGTTATGGTTGTGAGTAATGCAGTCCCTAGCAAGGGAAGCTTGAATTTTGAAGATGTTGTAGGTGTGATCCTTAGTGAAGGGATGCAAAGGAAAAGCATTGGTGAATCATTTTTAGGTAATTCTTTATTTATTGATACTAGATGGAGGTAAAATGATAAGAACAAAAATAGACATGGAATGTTAAAAGGTAAATATAAGTCTATATCTGGATCCAAGATAATATGCTAGCATTATGGGAAGAGTGGACACTCAAAGAAGGATCGTAGGCCATTTTAGGATGAGAATGCCAAAAAGGAGGAAACAAATGAGGTAAATGTGACATCAGGTAAATAATGTCAGGATTCCTTAATTCCTTTTATGGATAGTTTTTTTGAGTCTTGGGTATTAGATTCAGGGGCTTCTTTTTATGCCACCCCATAGTCATTATTTTATTGATCATGTTCAAGATAATATAGGACATGTTTATCTTGGTGATGATGAACCATGTGAGATAGTAGGGAAATGTTGTGTTTAGGTTAAAATGTAGAATGAGAACTCATGGATCATTAAGTATGTTAGACATGTGCCTATGTTGAGATATAATTTGGTTTCATTGGGATAATTGGGTAGTGAGGGATGTTGAATATTATTTACTATATATTCTTAGTAAGTTACCAAAGGTGATCTTGTGATTTCAAGAGGTAATAAAGTTGGTACTTTATATTTGACTAGTAGTTTTGATTCTATTGATCTAGTTACTATAGATAGAGATGCAACCATGTGGAATTATAGGCTCGGTCATATGAGCCATAAGGGAATGTACATCTTAAAAGATAAGTTCCTTGGATTGAAAGTTCTCGATCTAAACTTGTATGAGAATTATGTGTATAAGAAAGAAAAGCAAGTTAAGTTCATAAATGTTAGACCCACAAAGAAAGAGCACAAGTTAAATTTGGAACATTAAGATGTATGGGGACTAGCTCATGTATCTTTTATTCATAGATCTAATTATTATGTCACTTTTATTGATGATGCAACTAGGAAAGTTAGGGTTTATTAAATTAAAAAATAATATGATGTATTTGACACTTTTAAGAGTGGAAAGCCTTAGTTGAGAATGAAATAGGTCTCAATTTGAAATGTCTTAGATTAGATAATGGAGGTGAGTATTGTAGTAATGCTTTATTTGATTATTATTCTAATAATGGAATCTATAGGAAAATTATAGCTCTAGTAATTCCACAGTAGAATGGGTTATCTAAAAGGATGAACATAAAAATAATGGAATGTGCTAGGAGCATGAGGTTACATATAGGGTTGCCTTTATAGTTTTAGGTAGAAGCAGTTAGCATGATAGTATATATAAATAATAAAGGACCTTCTATGCCTTTGGATGGAGGCATTCTTGAATAAGCTTGGTCTGGTAAGAATGTTGATTATTCTTTTCTTAGAATCTTTGGATGTGAGGCTTTTGTTCTCATTATGAAATAAAATAGGACAAAGCTAGAGGTTAAATCAGAGAAATACACATTTGTTGGTTATGGTGAGGATGACTTTGGTTTTTGTTTATGGATCATTCAAGATAGGAAAATATTTTAGTCTAGAGATGTAGTCTTTAATGAAAAATTCAAGCACAAGGATTAGTTGTAGGATCAAGATTAGGAATAGAAAGAGTACACAATATTGGATGACATTGTAGATGGCAAAGTATTTAAGGATTTAATTGATGAAAATTCTACATAAGGACCCCAAACTCCTATGGTAAGAATATCTTCTAGGGTGAGAAGAGCACCTAAACATTTTTTTCCTTATTTGAATTAGATATTACTCACTGATAATGGAGAACCAGAGTGATATGAGGACATAATATAGGTAGATTCCAAGTTAAAGTAAGAGTAATCCATAGATGAAGAGCATAGATATCTCATGGAGAACTAGATGTGGGATTTGGTAAGGACGCCCTAGGGAAAGAGTGCATTGACAAATGAGTAGATATTTAGAATAAAAGAAGATGGTGAAGGGACAAAAAGGTATAAGGCCAGGATGGTGGTCAAGGGGTTTGCATAAAAATTAGGTATTGATTTTGATGAGATTTTTTCTTTTGATGTAAAAATGACTTCTATTAGGACTATTCTTGGTTTTGTTTCAGCTGAATATTTTCACTTGGAATAGTTACATCTAAAAATTTCTTTTCTTCATAGTGATTTGGATGAGGATTTTTATATGAAGTAACCATAGGGCTATGAGGTCAAAGCAAAGGAGAACTATGTGTGCAGACTCAAGAAGATCTTGTATTGCTTGAAACAAGCTCTGTGATAATGGTATCATAAATTTAATTATTTTATGCTAGAAAAATAATATCAAAGGTGTCATTTTGACCATTGCATGTACATCACACATTTTGTTGATGGTTACTTTATTATTTTATGTTTGTATGTCAATGACATCTTAGTTACCGGAAAGAACATACAACATATTCATATGCTCAAGAAATGACTTAGTGAATCCTTTTCTATGAAGGATTTGGGTGATGCAAAGTGAATCCTTGGTATGATTATTTTTCATGATAGGAAGGAGAGGAAGTTGATCTTATCCTAATCAGAGTATGTGAAGAAATTATTGGAAAGGTTTAGCATGTTAGATGCTAAATCTATTGGTACTCTTTTGGTATGACACTTTAGATTATCAAATGAGCAGTGTCCCAAGATGGAAGTTAAAAATATTAAGTTGTCAAAGGTAACTTACTAATTGGTATTCAGTAACTTGATGTATGCCATCATTTGTACTAGGCTAGATATTGCCTAGGCAGTGGGAGTTGTGAGTAGGTATACGAGTGATCTAGGTTATGAACATTGGCAAGCACTGAAATGGATTCTTCAAAATTTGAGATGAACCATGGATTTTTTATTATGTTATGGTGTATTAGATACCATTGTGTGTGTTTATGTGGACTTGGATATGGTAGGGGATATTGATAACAAGAAGAGTATGATAGGTTATATATTTACTATTGGAGATGCAATGGTTACTTGGATTTATAGGACACAGAAGGTTGTGGCCTTATCAATCATAAAGGTAGATTATGTTGCTACCATAGAAGCTAGAAAGGAGATGATTTGGTTATAGGAGTTATTCTGAGAGTTGGGGCATGAGCAAGAAGTTGGAAGACTACACAGTGATAGTCAAAGTGTTATTCACTTGGAAAAGAACTTTGATTTTCACTTGAGGATGAAATGCATTCAGTTACATTATTAATTTATTATGATAGATTTGGAGGAGAGTTTGGTGAAGCTGAAGAAGATTCACACTATCACAAATACTATGGATATGATGACCAAGGTGATCATATTAGATAACTTGAGACTATGTTGCTATTTTGTTGGCCTTAGTGGTCGTGGAGCAGTGATAGATTTTGTTCAAGAGAAGTAGTCTCCAAGAGGGAGATTGTAGAGTGTGGAGCTCTTTGGGGATATCACATGACCTTAGGAGTGTATTTTTAGGGCCTAGAGAGCTCCATAAATGTGGAGAGGATATTTTTCCCTACTACACCTTTTTTGGAATCTTGCTCCACATGTGAGTGGAATATTCCTTGTTTTATCTAATTTTTATGTTTCCATGTTTTATGGAGTTGGTTTTTAGATTCCTTTTCCCATGTTGACTTCTCTGAAATTAGAGAGTTAGTTATTTATTACAAAATGGGATGCCTTCCTTGTTTCAAGGAGTTGGTTATGATCACATGTTGGAAAATTTACCTTAAAAGGTGTAGACTCTATTTTGGTGTGTTCCTTTTTATATGGGAGTTTATATGAGCTTTATGAGGTGAAACTAAGGTGGCCTTAGTGGATGATTGTTATCTTGGATAAGCAGGGTGAAATTTCTCCTCCTTTTGTGTATTTTACTTGATTTGCTATATATACAAGTGTGGTGTGGCCTTTAGAGGTTGATGGTTTATTTATAGGGTGTGTCTTTGAGGATGAGATTCAAAGTGCATATGTTTTTAAAAAGTGAATGTGTTTATTATAGGGTGTGGTTTAGTAGCTTGTGAGATACAATATTGTGCAAGCGCAGGTAAAAGTGCAATATTATTTGAGCATTATTTTCTACATGAGATTTTTATATCTTTATGAGAGTACATTGTAATTTTGTATTAGATTATTATTTGATTTGATAACTCTTTTGGTGGATTTATCTCACATTGGGTAAACCATGATAGAAATGTGTTATGTGTGTTTTTATCTTGTTCTTTCCATTTATGATTTCATATATCTATAGTTTGAGGAATGTTTTCATTGTGCATGCTATTGCATGATTTAGATATGATTAATGGTTATATTAAATCTAGTTTAAAGTTCTTTAATTATTAACATACATCAACAAAAATGAATTAAATATAGGTTAATTAGGGTCACGACATCTTCCAACACTTGGAAAAGAGTCATCCTAACTATAAAAATAACCAAGGATAATGCTTCTTGAAAATAATCTAATATTTTTAGGTAGCACTTATTTCTGATAGAGGATCCCATTGAACCAACACTTGGGAAATATCATGATTCCTTAATTTAATGTTGTGATGGTTTAAGATATTCACTAGATCCAATTGCATGTTTTTATCTTCTAAAACTTGATGATGAGTGTAATCTAAAACATGAGACAAATCAATAATATAGTTTCTCAATAAATCAACATGAAACATGTTGTGAATATGATACAAGGAAGGTGAAACGGCTAGCTAGTAAGCAATAGGTCTAATATACGCTAAAATTTCAAAGGGTCCTACAAACTAATATGCTAGTTTGGAAGAATTTCCAAATTCATTTATTTTTATGTGGTCTAACACATATGAAAACCTTATATCCCACTTACAATGCATGTGGTGTCATTTTCTATTAACTATAATTGATTTTAATATCAGAGGCAAAATTTAAATTATGCCTTATAGTTTTCATTTGGTTATCATAATCTCAAAAATCATCAAGACTAACAACTATCCTAGTTTCTAAATTTTCCCAGCCAAGTGGATTTCTACACATACATCCAAATAAAAGTTTGAAAGGATCCATTTTAATCATTGAATGATATATATTATTATAGGAAAATTTAGATAAGTGTAAATAATCTTACCATTTACCTTGTTGATTCATAACATACATTATTAACATGTCTTTTATAACTTGATTTAATATTTCCATCTAACCATGTGTTTTAAGGTGATAAGATGAATTAAAATTAAACCTTGTACAAAAAGAAAAATTTAGATTTTATTCATTATTTCAAAGGAAAAAGTTTATGTCAATAAAAAATAATAACTTTGAGAATACCATGTAATCGTACTAACTCTTTCACAAATCATGAAGCAAATGTAGATGTATCATTAATTAAGATTTCAAAAATGAAATGACCAACTTTTGTAAATTTACCTATTAAAACATATATAATATCATGTTTTCTTTTATATTTTGGCAAACTAGACATGAAACCTAAAGAAATCATAGATCACTTACCTTATGTTGCATTATAAAGGTATATAAATTATCTTGGTTGAAAATGTTTAGCTTTGAAATGCTAGTATTCTTAACATATTGATACAAAGTTAACAACTTCAAGCTTTATTCCAAGAAAATAATAAAGTATTTTTAGTTAATGGGTAATCTTTGTGACACCTAGAAGAGTAAAATGAGGTATTGCATGCAATTCATTTAGGAAAATATTCCTTACATCAAAAGACTCAGGTACATAAATTATATTTCTATGTGTAATTAACCATTAGAATCAACTAAACAACTAGAAAAATTCTTTTAAATAAGCTCATCCATTGAATTTGTACATACATCTTGGAGAAAAGTATCAAAATATTAATTTTATAATAACTCAAATCTAAAATTAATATGTAAAATAGATAAGGCAACAAAATGTGTGCATTAGTTGAGTACATCAACAACATAATTATCCTTACCTTTCACATATGAAATATTCATATCAAAATTACTAAAATAAATCTATCCATATAAATTTGTGTGCATTCATACCATCCTATGAAAATAAATATTCTAGGCTATGATGATCATATTTAACTCAAAATTATTAACTATAAAAAAATATTTCCAACACTTCAAAGCATTAACAATGGCAACAAGCTCAAGGTCATGAGTGGTGTAATTATTCTCATGGTCCTTAAGTTTTCATGACTCATAAGCTACAACTGAGTCATTCTGAGTTAGTGTGCCACCCAAGCCTTATTTAGATGCATGAACCCATATTTCAAAATTTCTATTTGGATCCAATAAAACAAGTACATGTGCCAAAGTCAATAATTCATTAAGCTTTAGGAAAGATTATTCACATTCTAAAGTCCACATAAATTTATTACCCTTAGGATACAAGGAAGTTATTTGGTTAACCAACTTAGAAACATTTTTAACAAACTATCTATAATAACTAGCCCAATCTCATAGAACTATGTACTTCATGTACATGTTTAGGGGCAAGCCAATGTTAAATATATTTAATCATTGTTGGATCAACAATAATACCATCATTTGATATAATATGATCTAAATAATGTATCTTAGATTAAAATAAATCACATTTATATATCTTACCAAATAGTTTGTGTTGACTTAGCCTTTGCAAAACTTAGCGAAAATATTGTTTATGTTCATATGTATTATTAAAATAGATCAATATATCATCAAGTAATACTACAATAAACTTGTCTATATTTTTTTTGAATATACTATTCAAAAATTTAATAATTTTAGCATGTGCATTAGTCAAACGAAAAGGCATTATTTTAAACTCATAATAACCTTAACTTATTCTAAAAGATGTCTTATGAATATCTTCATCATTGATCCTTAGTTGGTGATAGTTTGATCTCAGGTCTATATTTGAGAAGACAACCACATCCTTAATTTTATCAAATAGATCATATATCCTTGGAAAATGATAATGATTGTTAATGATAACCTTATTAAGCATGAGATAGTCAACACACAATCACAAGGTTTCATTCTTATTTTTCACAAAGAGCACTAGTGCACCCCAAGGTGACATGCTTAGACTAATACTACCATTTTAAAACAAATATTGTTGTTTAGTCTTTAGATCCTATTAATTTACTACATTAATATTATAAGGTGTTTTATATGTAAGGGCTACCCCTAGAGCTACATCAAAATAAAATTTTAATTCACATTTAAGAGGTAACCAAGGTAATTTTTCTGGAAAAAACTTCAAAAAATTATTGTAAAATGGATATTCCTAAAAAACCACTATTGTTTTAGTTGCAATTTATTACATCAAGACATCACATAACTTGAAACATTTATGTACTTATTTCTTTTGATGTAAATTTAATATTATCTTTTATACTTTTTATTTAATCAAACCCTAAATTTATATAAGATTTTTGAAATTATTACAGTAATATACGACTTTGGTACAATAGTCTAAATTGGCTTTATATTGATACAACTAATCCATTCCTAAAATAATATTAAAAAAACTAAGAGGAACTAAACTTAAATTAAATTGGGTTTAAAAAACACCTAAGTCTAGGATTACTCCCTCAAGACACTTAGTAATTGGTACTCTTTAACCTAATCCAAATTAAACATCCCAACCATCCTTAAAAGTCAACAGATTCAATTTGTATCATTTTACTAAGGATCCAGAAAACTATTAGTTTCTAATGAACCAAATAAAATTGAAACAAAAAATTATTTATTTTAACTCTGTTTTCAATAGGAGTTTCTTGGAAATCAATAATTCTATTATCTACAGTTGTATATACTTTGTGATTATCTGACTGGCTAAACTTCATCTTATGATAATCTTTGTGGTAGTGATTATCTCCACATTCCCAACATACTACAATGATTTACGACATCATAAGAATAATATTGGCTCTAGTAGCAACCACATTTTCATTAACTAATTCAAATTCTTTTTAAAATTAGTAGTCTTAGAAGAATTAAGATTCTTAAAATTCTTATTCTTCCCTTGAAATGAAAAGAAACTACTTTTACTCCTTGTAAATCTAATTTTATGATTAGATTTCTTAGAATTATTAGCATAAGGGTACAAATTTTTATTCTTAGATTAATTTTTTTCTTATCTTTTGATAGGTATTCTCTTAATCTTCTTCCCTATGAATATATTTCATAGTCACAACTAAATATTAGGGTTGGTCATATTAATGTCATGTATTAATATTTCTTTCAACCCCAACTTAAACTTAGTGAATTTTGTCTCTTCATCGTGAATGTAGTTACCATGACACAACAAATTTAAATTCTTATTTTTATACCATTCATGGTCATTTTCTCTTATTTTAGTAGTATAAATTCATCGATTTCCCATATCTTCAAGTTGGAACTAAGATACCTATTTATTAATTACCTTTAAAAGGTAGGCCAAGTAAGATTCATTGGATGATAATCCTGTAATCCACATAGATGGTTCCACCAAAGATTTTTAACTCCTAATAACTATTAATATTATACTCTTTCCTTCACATTAGAGAACATGTTATGAAAATTAAAATACTTATTTAGGTATACTAACCATACATCAACTATTCCTAACCAATAAATGTTGGTAGAGGCAACTTCTTCAAATCCTTAATGATATGATCAACCATATTACTAGGGTTATTTATAAGTTTTGGTTCATCAAAAATCCTTTCACATCTAACCAGAAGTTCTTCAGCTATAACTCCTTCTAAATTATTCAACCTTCACTATTGGGTGTCTAATTTACTTTGAAGTGAATCTAACATAGTATAAATTCCATTCAAAATTACCTTTTATCTAACATTATGATTTTTTTTCCTCATAATTAAGTCCCTCATCATTAGTATTAGCATTATTAAGAAGTGGTTCCTCTCTCTCATAAATGTTGTCCCTATGACCTTGACCTCTTCTTCTACATGGGTTAACATTTCTTGGGTTATTATCTACTATTATAGATCTTGTCCTAACCATCCTATGGTGAACCAAAAAATTACTCAATAGAAATTACTAAGAAACAACTTATCAATGTTTCATAGAGTAGTAAACATGCTTTGATTCCAATATTCCACAATCATAATGTTTTCCTATAATAATAATACGAAAAAAGTAATGAGACAAATTTCACTT
>JARHVA010009215.1:165000-177500 GCA_037957365.1 Torreya grandis | reverse complement strand
AATGAAATAAGATATTGATAAATAAAACAATAGATAAAACACACGATCAATTATGTGATTGAATAGACTGTCTAAGTAGAAAAACATGAATTCAATGAAAAAATAACCAAACAAAATGACAAAAAATGATTATATCAACAATAATCAATAATCACCAAGTAATTACAACTCAGTCGATGACAATCTCTAAATTAGTAACATCAAGTAAAATAATGTTTACACAAATGTAAAAATTGACTCAAATCAACTCATAATGAAATCAATTATTAAATAGTAATAGACAATAGTTAAATTATAAAAACATAATGAATAAGTCATTAATACAACAAGATCAAACTTTACATTATAGTTCACTATTTCATTTATCCATATTATTTCTCAATGTTTCCCTACTGCTTAGGTCTGAACACAACCTAGCTCGAGTACCTATCCATGTAGTCAACAAATAGACTATTAGCAACATCTGTGTATCTAAATATAAAAAATGTAATAACAATATTTAAATAATTCATCAAAATTGATAATGAATTAGTACACATTAAGTAATAATATCTAATGCTATAATGAAAAAGTATTCTAAATTTTTTTTAGTAATTATAATAAAAAGTTATCAATGAAGATCACGTAATTGTAACACCATAGTAAAACAATAAAATATGCCTTGAATAGTTCAAAATTAGTCATTATCAGCATAAATAAATTATATCTAGATCAATTAGGGGCATAACACTAATGAAGTTGACTAATATGAGACCTACCACGTACACATTAGGACTAATAACATCTAATATAAAAGCTAAAAATGTAGAAATTATTGATAACTTACATGATGCATATCATATTCTAGGCCCTAAACCATGTAAAAAGAGTGTAATGTTACCTAACATATAATCACAACTTTTGCGTCAAGTAATCAAATAAGGAAAAAATGATTGATAAAAAAATACGCCAAACACTTGATATAAATAGAAAAATATTAATGTAAACAATTTCAAGACACAAAAGGCTTAATGAACCTAGCACCAATAAGTTCTGGGAATTATCTATTCAATTTTTATGAAAGAAGAAGGTTATAGTTAATGTTTTGAAAGAGTTACTTGCATAATTTTAGAAGGACAATACTAGAGTTTTTCCCAATGCAAGGTATGTGGTTGAAAGAAAGGTTTGTTCTCATAACCATGAACTACATCTAAAACATTTATTATATATGAATCAAACACAACTATACTCAAAGTTTTTGGAAAAAAAATCCACAAATTTCTATTAGGAAAATATATATTTAGATTGCCAAACATTTTTATGTAAAAATAAATCCCACACACAACACTTATTATAAACAACATGTCGAGTTTGTAATGCACTATGATTTTTTGTGTCATATTCATTATGTTTTCATCATTAATAATATTTTTTAGGAGTCTAGCATAAAGGTTATTCAAAAATCATCAGGGTAATTTATTCCAACCATTTTTAAGACCAAATGACTAGTTCTTTTATAACAAAACATATTTTGATAGAAATTAAATCATTTGTGATGGATTTACAAAAATAAAAAAATATATCGATGAAGAAGAAACAAGTACAATTATACAAGAATTAGTTGGTTTGATCAAATACAAAAATTTGACTTATCAAGTAAAAGATGGAAAATAATCGAAAAGGTATGAGCTAGTTACAAAATAGATTCCCATTTTAAAATTTATGATCAAATTCAGGGGTGAAATTGTTTATTAGTATATAAGGCACATAGATAGGGATATATGTTTGGATGAAAATTTAAATATAATCAAGGACACATTCACACTTTTTTCAATGGTTTAAGTAGTTGAATTTTCTAAAAAAATACACATTTAAACCAAAAATGATATTTTAGTCATAATATTACAACTCATCACAAATTTCCATATTCATGCATATGGAATTGATGCATCTACCTAATAGTATCAAGAAAGATTAAAAATGGTAATTAGGTAGCATTTATAAATTAGTGATGATTGATCACATTGTATAGATTACATGCATGGTTTTTTGAGAAGTTAGATAGATAGTTGACTAAAACGAACATTCATTTCAATCACCATTACATTTTGTAAAAAAATTGTACATCATAATTCAATAATGCATATATGTTTTATGGATGAGACAGATGCATGTTACCACTAGTTTAGAACATATTTTGAGTTTTATTAAGGCTATCCATGGAAAAGGGGAGCATGATGGTGTTGAATCATGTGTAAAAAGAGTCATTTCAAGGAAGGAGTTGAAATTTGATGAGGGTGATCATTTGACTAATACAAACAACATGGTTGAGTGGTGTAATGAGAACATGTGCCATGGTGCTCAACTCGACTATATTGTTCATAGCCACTTTTGGTTAGTTGAGGAATAAATATTGGAAAAGTATGAGGATTATATGACTATAATGGGTTTAATTTAGCTCCACTAATTTTATATCTCAAATGTAGGATCTTTTACTATTCATAGAAGACAATTGGAATGTTTTTATTTTATATGCATGGACTCTATTTGTAGTTAGTGTGAGTCACACAAGTGGGTGTTTAAATAGAGTTATAGTCAATTAATTACAATAAACACATATTAGGTTTCATTCACATTGTAATTTATAGATAATGTATCTAATCTAGTAAAATTAGGTAGAATAATATTCATTATGTATTATTTAATCCCATTATTTATCTTCATATATTGTCATAAAAATATGATTTTTTGTGGTGCAGGGCATTTTTTTAGTTATTGAAGATGAGGATAATGAAGAGGGGATAAATTAATGCTTATTATGGTACATATAGGAAAATAAAAATCTGACTTCCATATTCATAAATGGAGAAAATAATTAATATCTTATTGGGTTTGTAGTGATCATTGAAGCTTGTCTTCAATGATATCCAATTAAAAATTTAGATATATGGTTTTTTAAAGACTTTAAAATACACATGAATACACTACACTCTTCAAAAATTATTATTGAAACTTATATTTAATTTATAAGATATCATGGGAGGCCATTAAACATGAATCTATGTAAATTTGATGAGTCAAACCTCTTACGATCCTACCCTGGTGCATCATGAAATGACTGTTAAGAGTTAATATTATCATGTGTATAGTTGATTTCTGTACTCCCTTATTTTTTTTCTATTAGATTTTGATGTTGTGGTATTCAACTACAGGTTGATGTAATTTTCATGTTTATGATTTTGTACTTGATGTGTATTTATCATATTATAAATATGCATTAGTGATATATGGGTTATTTGATGTACTTGATATTGGATTAGAGTTTGTTATTGCTTTATCATTTTATCAATTTTTAGATAAGATACTATTGATGCCTACACCTGATGGTTATAGGTACTGTTTATGAGCTAAGTTGGATGTTGGCATCATATTTTGGGGTAGTGGAGTGGTTCTCAATAGTTGAATGAGTTTTGATAGGTAATCAGGTATTTTAAATTTATGTCATGCCCTTAGATAGTGGTATTATTCATTTGTGTATTGTTATGTTATTCTTTTTTAGTTGATCATTACTTTATGTATCATGTTGTATTACGTAGATCCCTATGTGTTCTTTAGTGTTCTTTCCATCTTTTTAGACTAACCCTTTTCTCTCTCCCACATACACCTCACCACTCCATCTTAATTTAAATCACCCTTGCTTGACTCAGAGTCTTGAACGATCTACCTAGACCTACCTCCCTATGATGCCCCTTCCCTATGATGTTATACCCTGGTGTCATGAAAGTCATTAGTGACCTACTTAAATATGGCATTTAAACATTTAATAACCTCTAAAACAATATCTATTATCATTATTTTAATTATTATTATTTTTATTACTCTTTTATGGATTGATTGGAATTTTAAATGATATATAATCTATTATTTAAACTTATAATCTTTATGTTTAATATACTATTATATTATTATACATATCTTTTAAAGGGGTTCATTATGATTTTTCCTTTGGAATTGGGGAGGGAAAGGTCACATGAGAGAGGGATCAATGGATTTGGGAGAGGAGATATTTTCTCTGTGTCCACATTAAACATGGAATGGATGGGGATTAGGATGAATGGTGTATGATAGGAGAGTTAGGGGAGTTTCATGGGGAAAATTAGAAGTTAGGGGGTAGGTAAAGAGGATGGGGAGGAAGGAATGGTGAAGGGATCCATAATATAATAAGAGGGATAGATGTGAGGAACGGAGAAGGGGAGAAATACACAGGAAATAAAGGAAGAAAAGAGAATGTAGGAAATAAGGAAGAAGGGAGAAATGAGGGAAGATATATGTCAGGGTAGGAGGAAAAAAAATCATCAGGTGTGTATGAGGAAATAAAAACATAGGTAAGGAGAAAGAGAAAGCATAGTGGAGAAAGGAAGAAAAATGTAGGAAAAGGAAAAATAAAAATGTAGGCGAGGAGAAATAAAAAACATAGGGAGATAGAAAGAAGAACATAGGAAGGAAAAGAAAAGGAAGGTGCTCATTCTAAGGGATACTTGACTTTACATGGGCATTAAAAACCCTACTGTAGAATATGGGTTTCATGGGATTGAATCATGATGCTATAAATAGAGATTCACTGACCTAGTAATCTCAACCTAGCTAGCATCATATTGAAATATTCCCTCTTTGGTGTTGTCTTAGTAAGTCCCTTTTTGATACTAAACTAATTATTTTTCTAAAATGTATAATGACTATTAATTACAGTCTATACATTTTTATATCTCCTTTACATAGAAATTGGCAATAGCTAGATCAATGTATGTATTGGATTTCATGCACAATAAATTTAGATATACTCATATTTTGGATTTCCTTAATGATGATGAGTTGTGTATTTTTTTCAATCTCTTCATGTATTAATATAGATTTCCTTTATTAAACTTACCATTATATTCTATTAGTTTTCACACATCAATTTTATTATACTTTTAACCTAGGAATGCATTATTTGTTGATAGGATGTGTTGTATCCTTTTATGCATTTAAATGAATAAACTCAACCTCAAAAACCACTATGCATTGGTTCAATTAATCTTAGGTTTCTATAATTCATTATATATACATTTTATCTCACATGTATATATCAATATGGACACTATAACCTATTTTGACTAATTGTATAGATGAGTACTCAACTTATGGATACAAATAGAAAATCTACTTGGGATTTTATTGAAACCTTATGTTTGATTGACCATTGACATTATAGTTCTTGTGTATGTTGGTTGAATATTTTTTCATCAACTAACTGACGACAAAATGGGTATATCAACCACAACACAAGGAGATTTATACGGCAAAAAGTGCAGGTTTACCACAACATAGTGAGATAAATATCTCCTCTCATCAAGCGGAGGTTCCCTATAAACTACTATATATTAATATAAGCTCAAAATAAACTTAGGGGTGAGATCACACCATCCATCTCTCTTTTTTTAGAGATGATATTCACAAAGCAAAGGAGAAATCCTAGGTAATGACTGAAAGCATTTCTCTTCTTTCAGAAATGATGTTCAAAAAACAACATAAAAACTTCCTCAGTAGTAATTGGATCCATATGAAATCCATGAAAGCATAAAGTCTTTCATTGCTTCCCTTACTAATTTATAGCATATGTAATAGTAGAATGAAGTGTAGCTCAAAGTCTTCACTGAAAACTACAACATAGCATAAGATCACAAAGGATAAAAGCAGTTCAAAGCCTTTCTAATACCCTTCTCACTAAAACATGAAAAACATGAACTAAAGGTAATCACAGTACCACAAAGTCTTCATAATTAACTTTAGAACATCTTTAGATAATTTCTACACACTTTTCTTGTTTAATCAAATAGATGAAATATTATTAGGAAAATGAAATAAGAACAATCTCCTAAATAACACAAGTTATTCCAATGCAAATTCTAAAAGTAACCTACTTTCTCATTCATTACAAAAAATACAATTTACAATTTAAGCTCAAAGTCTCAGGAAACATCTCAATTTGAGCATATTTTTTTCTTTCAATTACCAAAAGATTGATCTATTATAAAAGAGGCTCTCTTTATTTATAGGGAAAAGCCTTGAGGATTTAAAAATGATATAAAAACTTTGACTCAGTCAAAGATGGGAGTCTTTGTTGACTTTGGACTTTCCATATTTTTACATGTATTTACACATGAAAAAAGTACATGTGCAAATGTCTAAAGTGATTACAAAAGTGCAAATAGAAAACAAAGCAAAGAAGAATAGTTTCAGTCCTTATCTCCAATATTCTTCATATGAACATCGTACATGGTGATAACTGCTTGTAACATAATACTATCTATGGTAAGAGTAGTCTTGAAAATCACCTTCACCCTGACTATGGCATCTCTCACTGCTATGACCGATCTCTGTATCTCTAATGTCATCGACATTAGAAGTAACTTAGGTGATTGAAAAAACACCTTGATACTTGTACTTCATTATCTTCAACTTCTTCAGAGAAACCTCAGTCATCTAGAAGATCTTTTTTTGAAAGGATGTCGATGAAGAAGGACCCACAAGAGAAACTACAAAAAAAGTCATGATCATGTAATTAGGGGAAATATTGGAAATCTAGGAAAACTACATGTCAATGATCATGACCATGGGGATGTGCTTGAAAGGGCTAAAGTGTGAGCAAGCCAAAAAACCAAAGGAAAATGGACTCGCAAAAAGTGAAACTAAAAATTTCGTAAAGTTATAAAATTTGAGAGGATGCTTACATGGGCAGCAAAAATAGCCACCCTTGCATATGGGGGACATTTGCATTTGCTTTGGTGGCAAAAAAACACTGCCTATGCATTGAGAAAAAGAAAAACATGTAAGAGAAATAGAAAATTCTGCCTTTGCATGAAGAAAATGAAAAACATGCAAGAGTGGCAAAAACTATCACTTTTGTACATAAAACTTGAAAAACATGCAAGAGTGGCAAAAAATTGTGCCTTTACATGTAAAAATTGAAAAAAATATGCAAGAGTAGCAAAAACTGCTGCCTTTGCATGTAAAAATTAAAAAACATGCAAGAGGGCAAAAAATATTGTCTTTGCATGTATAAATGCAAGAGCAAAAAAAATTATTGCCTTTGCATGTAGAAATGCAAGAGTGGAAAAAATTGTTGCCTTTGCATGAAGAAAAATGAAAATTTTCTAACACCTTAAAAATGATCAAAATTGACATTTTGATTAGATAAAGATTACAATGGGTTTCATGATTTTTGAGAAATCATGATGAGGGAGTGTTGTAAACTTTCCTAAAATGTCAGTCAACTTCACTTGAGAATAAGATAAGCCTACCTTGAATAATGATCTTAGAGTGAAGAGTATGAAATGAACAAGTTTCATAGGGGTTGCTCCAAAATCAAGCATAGCTGACTTTGAGAACAACAGCTAGCTCCTATTGGGAAACTTCCATCGATAAAATTTTGTAACAATCGAAGGGAGTAGAATCCAGTCTCTAAGTGTCTTCATCCATGCCATTGGTCCACATAGTCAAGATAAGAAAGAAAAAGACATGAAAAACCAAACAAAAATAAATAAACATAAGACTATACAAATGTACAAGTGAACTCATCTAATACTTCAAGGATTGAAGTGTTTGAGATGTTTCCCACTATGAGGCAGTGAAAATGACATTCTATCTTGATATATTAGCAAGAAACCATTTTCTCCCTAGAAATGATAATTGAAGAATGGACCTCTCCACTAGGAATCAAATTTTATGTGCATTCTTTCTGGTTCTTTCCTCTTATTCCACAATAAAACATGATCTCTAATCTCAAAACCATGAATCCTTACTTTCTTACCAGAGAGTTTCTTTTCCTAATTTTGATGTGTAGCAATATGTTCCACTACCATAATTCATTGCTCTTCTATTTCGATGAAGCACATGATTTGTTGGTTAGCATTGAACACTTGCCAATGGTTGGCATTATCAGGTATGCTTGGTTGAAAGACAAACGAAATAGTGTACCTATTCCCTTTAAAATGTAGGTGAGGAACCATGAGAGTTGTAGAGATAGCTAAGGAATATGAATGATTATTAGATTCTCTAGGCACCACAAAAATACTAAAAATGTCAAAACTTTCAATGTAGTCCCATACAAGATTGCAATAATATCACAATCTTTCATTCTTTGTTTGATATAAGTTCCTCACTTGACAAACCACTAGTTCAGCATCTCCTTAGGTGTGAAGAAGCTTGACACCTTTAGCTTGAGTAGCTTTCAATCCAAGCAACAAGGATTCATACTCGGTGGTGTTGTTAGTGTTGATGAACTGCAACTTGCATGATTAAGGAAAAATATCTCCCTAAGGAGATATCAAAATAATTCTGGCCCCAAAACTGGTAGAAGAATTGTTGCCATCAAATTCTAGAATCCAGACATTATTAGAGTCATATCTCTTTTCAAAATTTTCTTCATTTGGGAGGGAAGATCCTTTTTCATCTGAACTATGCTCTACCAATTCTTCTAGGCTACTATCTGAACTTTTTGAATCATCACTCAGTAAGCTTTCATCTGATGAAATAGGAACATTTATAGTAGATAGAAAGTAATTACCTATTCCTAAAGATTCAAATAGAATTTGAGCTTCAGGATCTGATGTTTGGGTGATAATATATTTTGACTCTTTCTCAGGAAGCAATTTTTGCATGATGCCCTTAACAGGTATCCTCATCTCAAACAGGTTCATGCTCAATTCTCCACCAACATTCTTGTAAAAAATTTATCCAAGCAAAATACCATAGGAAGCTGGACCATCGGCCATTGAGACTATCATTTTAATCCTCTTATCTGGGAAAGCTATAAATGCAAATTCGACATCTTTAATCTGACCCAACAGTGGCACTTGTTTGTTCTCCATAGAGAAGCATCTCCCAAAAGCTTTAGTTAGAGTGAGACTGAGAGAATCTACTACCTTAGAGGGCATGACATTGTTAGAGGCTCTAGAGTCTATTATACAGTTACTCAACTTATGACCATTTATCAGAAGGAAACATAGAAAGGTTCTATTTTCCTAGGGGTAACATGAGGAGTAGCGACAAGATTATTTTGGGTGGATTTATTCTTTGAGAAATCATTAGTCACCTTTATAAAATCTTGTCCTATAGGGATGGTTTGGTTTTTTATGAAGTTAGCCAACCTATCAAATTATTTAGGATTGGCTCACAAGTACTCAACATTAGTCATTTGAATCTTGGTCTTTTTAGCATAATCAATTATATCAAATAATTGAAAAGAACTAGGAGTAGAGGGAGGAAGTCCATCATTCTAGGTTTTATTGGGTGTGGTACTGGTATGAGAAATTGAAGTAGAAGATATAGGATTGATTGAGGTACTTTCTTATTGATCACTAGGTGCTTGGATTGGAAGGGCAGAGAAGTCCCTCGTTTAGCAATTGAAATTGTTGGTCAAGATTCTTCTCCTATTTTTTCTTTGTTAGCTTGTTGAGTTGACTAGTTATGGAACTTGGTAAGTACAATGTATGATCCATCAAACACTTCTCCTTTACTTCTAGCTTCATCTTGGTAATTTAGGAAACTAATGTTGGATTCACCAGTTAATTCTTCTTCTCCTTCTACAAAGAGATTAGCATCATCTTCTTGGTCCAACTCAAGTTGGAAAAAGAAATCATGTTCAACTTCAAAGTAACCAATTATTGAGTTAGCAAGTGTTGCTTCAATGGCAAGCTTCCCCTATGTGGGTGGAAGATGATTGGATTATCACTGATTTTTAGCAACATTATCTTGGTATGAATGGTTGGGAAATGTCCTTTAAGGCATATCTCAATAAGAGGAGTAGACATACCTTGGGCCATTTACCTTTTCAGGGCTAGCAATTCATTTGCTAACTTTTGCACCATAGAGTCAGTGTTGCATGTATAAAAAATTTCAAAAGATGAAGAAGATTTATTTCTATTAGGATATATTTTTATCTTACCTATAAGGATAAGATTATCTTCAACCTTAGTAGTCAAATTCTAAGCTGCAACAAGATCTATATGACCAGCCTACCTCAATAGGAAACTCACTTCAGGCAGCTAAGAATTTATGAATAAGAATTGAAGATTTTTAGGTGTTGGCTAAGCAATTATAGGAATTTTGTTCCTCATCTTGTCAAATTTAGCAATGAAGTATTGCATAGGTTCATGAGGCTCCTTCTTCATTTGTGTAAGCTGAAATAATAGGGCATATGCATATTTATCATGTTTGAACCTAGCCTCAAACTTGGCCTTGAGAGTGTTCCAGTTAGCTATAGTTTGAGCTTGATGGTGATAAAACTAATCCATGGTAGTGCCTTACAAAGTTTCTACAAACAGTCACGCTGCTATATCTTTGTATTCCATGCCTATCACACCACATGTTATGTAGAAAATAGTAATATGCTCATTATGATGAACTTCCCCATCACCATGGAATTTTGGAAAATTCTTTCTAGAACTATGGGGTAGTTCATGTAATGGTGGGGCCAGCTTGAGAGGGCCAAAAGTGTTGCCCCAAGTTCCTTGGACCGCCATGATATGTTGATTAAATGGAGGGATAACAAATCTTGGTGGGGTAATTATAGATGAAACTTTACTAGCACTGAAACTATAAGCTTTGTCTAGTATTAGAGATCTGACGTTGGTAAGAGGGAAACTCCTGGTTCACTGAGGGTGGGATGGCAGAGGAAAAATCTCAAAATTATTTCATTACACCAACTCAAATACAGGATCAAGAATACCTTGTGCTCTCTGGCTTTGCATGTACGGTGGATCTGCGAGAGTGTAAAATGAAAAAGGGTGAGAAATGCTTCAATTTGAAGCTTAAAGCTTTAAAGTGCATGTTCGTGTCCCTAGTGGAGTCACCAAAAACTATTGGTTGAATATTTTTTCATCAACTAACTGATGGAAAAATGGGTATATCGACCACAACACAAGGAGGTTTATAAAGAAAAAGTGCAGGTTTACCACAACATAGTGAGATAAATATTCCTCTCATCAAGGAAAGGTTCCCTATAAATGATTATATATTAATATAAACTGAAAATAGACTTAAGGGTGAGATCACACCATCCATCTCTCTTTTTTTAGAGATGATATTCACAAGGCAAAGGAGAAATCTTGGGTAATGACTAAAAGCATTTCTCTTCTTTCAGAAATGATGTTCAACATACAATAGAAAAACTTCTTGAGTAGTAATTGGATCCACAAAAAATCCATGAAATCACAAAGTCTTTCATTGCTTCCCTTACTGATTTATAGCATATGTAAGAGTAGAATGAAGTGCATCTCAAAGTCTCCACCAAAAACTACAATAGAGCATAAGATCAAAAGGATAAAAGCAGTTCAGAGCCTTTCTAATACCCTTCTCACTAAAATATGAAAAACATGAACTAAAGGTAATCATAGCAACATAAAGTCTTCATAATTAACTTCAAATCTTTAGATAACTTCCACACACTTTTCTTGTTTAATCAAATAGATGAGATATTATTAAAAAAAAAGACATAAGAACAATCTCCTAAATAACACAAGTTATTCCAATGCAAAGACTGAAATTAACCTACTTTCTCATTCATTCAAAAAAATATAATTTACAATCTAAGCTCAAAGTCTCAGGAAGCATCTCAATTTATGCAGAGCTTTTACTTTCAATTACTAGAAGATTGATCCATTATAAAAGAGGCTCTCTTTATTTATAGGGAAAAGCCTTGAGGATTTAAAAAAGATTTAAAAACTTTGACCTAGTCAAAGATGGGTGTCTTTGTTGACTTTGGATTTTCCATATTTTTACATGTATTTACACATGACAAAAGTACATGTGCAAATGTTTAATGTGATTATAAAAGTGCAAATGGAAAACAAAGTGAAGAAGAATAGTTTCAATCTTTATCTCCAGTCTTCTTCATATGAGCATCATACATGGTGATAGTTGCTTGCATCTTGATACTGTATAGAGTAACAATATTATTGAAAATCACCTTCACCTTAACTATGGTGTCTCTCACTACTGTGACCAATCTCTATATCTCTAATGTCATTGACATTAGAAGTAACTGAGGTGATTGGAAAAACACCTTGATACTTGTTGTCTTCAATTTCTTTAGAGAAACATCAATCATCTAGAAGAGCTTTTATCGAAAGGATGTCAATGAAGAAGGACCCACAAGAGAAACTACAACAAAAGTAATGATCATGTAGTCAAGGGAAATACTAGCAATCTGGGAAAACTGCATGTCAATGATCATGACCATGGGGATGTGCTTGAAAGGGCTAAAATTTGAGCAGGCCAAAAAACTAAAAGAATGTGGGCTAAAAAAAGTGAAACTAAAAATTTCTCAGAGTTAGGAAATTTGAAAGGATGCTTGCATGGGTGGCAAAAATAGCCACCCTTGCATATGGGAGATATTTACATTTGCTTCGATGGCAAAAAAATACCACCTATGCATTGAGAAAAATAAAAACATGCAAACGCAACAAAAAATTCCACCT
>JARHVA010009215.1:132500-152500 GCA_037957365.1 Torreya grandis | reverse complement strand
ACCATCTCAGGTTGCTATAACCCATTATATATACATTTTATCTCACCTGTGTTTATCACTAAGGATGGCATAACCTATTTTGACTAACCATATATTTGAGTAGTTGATTTATGGATATACAGGGAAAAAGGGATTGGGATTTGATTGAAACATTATTTTGATCAACCATTGACATTATAGTTCATGTGTAAAATAAATTGACATGCTCAAATAATTAGTAGTAAGGCAGACTTAAATTGATGTTATTATGTATTCTTTATGTTTGAATAATCCAATTGGGATTTTTTATCAAATCTTATGGTTAGATTACTATTTCATTATATTTAATTGATATCCCACTACGCAAGGTTGATTTAGTCCTAAATTGACAAGGAGTTGAGTTGTTAGAGAATATTGGGGTTTTAGACTTATTTATTTCTACTCTAGATTTTTATTAGTTTGGATACGCTTCATATAGAATGGAATGATTTATAACCTTAAAATTATACCTTTGATATCATTAAGTACATTTACCTTTGATTAATGTTGAATTACTTTGTGATAAAGCCAATTCAATAAATTTACTCCTCTTAATAAATTAATTATTGTGTTTCCTTGCATAAGTTGATTGGGATAAAATTCACTTTGTGTGGTCTTGATTGGAACTATTATATATTAATTTTAATGATTAAATTTGGCTTGAATTTTATATGAGATATATATGCTTTTCTTTTTATACACCATTGAAATCAATATTTTTTTTGTCAGAGTAATCTTTTAATGAATAGGGTTTTTGATTTTTAAATGAAAACCAGTTAAATAGCATATAATACTATAAAACGTATTGACCTAATTTTAATATTGGAGGATAATATGAGTTCATCATACCTCATGATGATCCCTTTAATCTCCTATATATGTCATTGGCTTTTAAATCATCTTTTTATTTTGAATGCCTATTGTTTTAGTTAATTTCTTTTTAGAACTTATTGAAATTATTAAAAATTTGAAGTAAATGTATGGACCAATAATTTTATGTTGCTTATATCGATTTTGAATCCGCTATGATTTATAATCAATTAGTGTTTGATTGATTTATAGATTCCTTCTTTGTTTCCTTGGAATGTGGTATGGATGAGCTGCCTAATTATCATGCTTGGTTAATTTCATTTATTTATCCTTGAATTGGTGAAGTATAATTTTTAAGTCATTTGTTGTGCCTTATATTATAATTTATGACTACATGAAGTGTATCTTTGTGGATCACCATTCCTAGATTATACATAAATAATTAAGTATTAATGGGTATGCTTGTATGCCTAGGGTATAATTTGTATCTGAAACAACTTGGGATGACTACATGCTTGGAGGGGATTGAAGTTAGTTGTTCTAGGAGCTATAAAAATGGATTTAGTTTTGAATCTATTTCCATATCATTTGGTAGCATGTATTGATGGGGCTAGTTGAGATATAAGCATGATAAATGGATCCAAATACATAGATAAATAATTCAACAGACAATAATTATATTCTTTATTAAACTTATACATGTATTACAATGTTATATAGGAAAATCCTTTCCTATAAATAGGGTAAATCATATAACGACAAATCTATCCAATATTATCGCCTCACACATATATGATTAATATATAACAACTGACTATATATTAAATAATAACTAACATATAATCATAATATTATTATAATAATATTATGTTTAAATAATTAATAACCAATATATTATTTTCCTCTAGGTAAATATTCAAACTTAGACTATTTTTTAGGATAATCCTTAACATTCCCCAATTGTTTTTATATGGTGCAAAAATATTCATACTATCAACTACAATATGCTCACCCTTATGGAATACCATATTTGACTCATGACCTTGATACAAAAAAAGGATAAATCTTTCTAAGGTTTTAATAAAGTTTACCATAGACCTTGACATGAATAAGAGCCATTAACTGTTCACCTACAGTGGTTTCTTGAATCTACCAAAAACCTTTTCAAGATCCATGAATTGATTTACATTGATGCTTTTGTCCTTTCACTATGTTCTCACATCAAGGAATTATGTTTGGAATTTCCACACAAATTACATTAATTGATCATGCATATACTTATTTTCTTATTTTATATATATTTTTAGTTGGTTCAGTTTTTAGGTCTCGATTTTAGGTTGACATGTGTAGTACAGATTTTTAGAATTAGTGACATTTTCAATTTTAGGATGCCATCAAAGACAAAGGTTGATATTGTTGGAAATATTTTCATTGATGTCAAAATACAATTTAATGTCTAAAGGTGTTTTTAATTTTTATGTCTTGGATAATGTGTATTAATATTAATTAAATATTAATGAATATATTTTTGGGTGCATAAAGATAAAGAGGACCCATGAGGAAGTCAAATAGTCATCACTAAAGACAAAAGAGAAAAAGTATGGATTTATCCATGAAGGCTCACCTTGAGGAATCCGAAGAGTCATCACTAAAGACAAAAAAGGAAAAGAACACATTTATCCATGAAGGGTCACCTTGAGGAATTTAAAGAGTCACTAGGTAAAGACAAAGAAAGAATTAAAAGTTTCATGCAAGGGTGAATGCCGAAGGTCATATGGAAAGCTATAAAAGGAGGCTTGGGAAGCCATTTATAAATATGAAAGTGAATGATTTTATATATCTAGGAAGAGTACAGGAAATTAGAGAAAAGATAAGAGATATAGTAGTATGTTATCATTTGTTGAGAAATCAAAATTGAGAGATAGTTGGTGTTTTATACACAAGAGGGGTTGGTGCTCTTATGGGTGGGTGCTCATGAATCATTGTTGTGTTGGTGCTTAATAAAGGGGTTGGTTCTCCTACAAGTCAGTGGTTCCAAACATTGTAACTTGAGTTGGTGCTCATTTATATACTTGAGATTGTTCTCTGTGGTTTTTCCTACTTTGGGTTTCCACTCTCTCTCTCTCTCTCTCTCTCTCTCTCTCTCTCTCTCTCTCTCTCTCTCTAGTTGTTTTATTTCATATGTTGATTATATGGTTAAGTGGTTAAAGCAAAAAGAATTTGATTAAGTAAAAGATATATCTCATGCTTTATAAGGACATGCAATTTATAATAAGAAAATTAATAAGAATACTAATTTACTAGAATAAACAAAATGGTTATGACTCAAGTAGGAGATGATGATCTCCAAAACGTGAAAATGGGTAGATTATAGAAATAATAATTGAAGATGCCACTATATGAGCCAAGATTCACATAAGGCGCCAATCCAAAGAGGAGGAAATGGTTCAAATTTTAAAATTATAGATTTACACCAATGAAAATTTGTAGTGTTTTGATCCAAAGGAATGTATAAAAGGTATGTTAACCTAGAGGATCAAGGTATTTTAAATATAAAATTAGATGATGATGAAAGGAGAGGAAATAATATGATTCCACACTACTATGAAAACTTGGTTTTATGTTTTCTCACCTTGAAGCAAGGAGAATTCACTAGGGGAGGGATAGATAGGAAAATTTAGGCATCACTCCCCTAATATATGGTTGGATATATATTCATAACTATCCTTAGTCATCGAGGGTAATACATGTTTTCACCTAAAAACAATATAGTGTAGACATCAAAAAATGGGTGGGTTAACTCCTCAAACCCATAATACAATATCCTTGGTTGAATTTCACTCACCCGATAAGTTCATGAGGTAAATTGACCTAGAACATGTGAAGAATATGTTGGGTTGAAAATGACTTTATAGAATTGTACGTAGAGGAAGGTTTCGACAAGAGTACCCTAGATAATAAAGTGGTAGGATACGGTTAAGAAACCCTTAGGAATATTCTAAGGTGACACTATGAAAGTAATCAAAAAATCAATTCTAGATGAAATAGGACCCTCATAATGCAAAGGATATAGTTGTATACTATATACAAAGACATAGTTAGATTGAAGAACTTAACCCTATGAGGATATATTTGAAATGGAGCCAGTAGATAGGAGAGGAAATTAGGAAAATGGTACACAAGTTTTCATTTTCTTAAATGAATAATTAAAATTGTCTAATAAGAATCCTCATATAATCGGGGTTGTAGATCTAGATGAAGTGGTTGCTTATGTTTAGATTCATAGGAGGATGGATAAAATTGGTAAATAAAGAAAGAGTTGGAATGGTTATATGAGGATGGATAACTAGTTTAGTTTGGGGTGATGTTGATCCCAAAAAATTAACCAAGACCTAAAATACTAACGTGGATAAGTGTTTACTAGGTAAAGTCTTAACAATGCCAATAGCCTTGAAATGACATACACAATACTTGGTAAAAAAATGTGATGTAGTTATCTTCTTGCCAAACTTGCATTTAAATTGATAATGGAGAAAAACACATTAAGTATTGGTAGTTTCATTTGAGCCATTCCACCAAAACTAACCTTATAAGTTGACAAAGAATAATAAAGCTGATTATAGAAAGAGAGATGAAGATAAGGAGCAAACAAGCTAAGCTAATTGTGTAAGAAAAAAACCATTCTAATTAATAGAGGTAGAACTAGATATTAGAGAGATCATAACACATTGTAATTATAAAGTGAAATTAGAGTGTTGATTTGGATTCTAAGTAGTTGTGTATGGATGATCCCAATCTTTAATTAAAACATGGTATTTAATTTATAACTAGTGTTATTATTATGCAATGATATATGTGAATTTTCCTTTTAATATGTGCCAATGCCCATAGTTTTCTCAATAATATAAATTTGTTATATTTATTTATGTGTCATATGAAATGATGGAGATAACTAAATAAGTGGAGATATACCAACCCTCACATAATCTGATTGTTTATATGAATTCCATTGCACACAATCTCATAATTTAGATTAATTCCACTGCATATATTACTATTCATTACAAGGATATTAAGAATGTTATCAATTAATCCCTTTTTACAAAAATAGGAATGGGCATGTGCCCATTCTAGACAATCCAATATTCTTAATATCTTTTTTATAAGGGGCACACATCCATTATTCATAAAGTATTAATAAAAATAGCAATGAAGCCCATTTTACACATGATAATAATTGTCATGTTTCCATTCTTATCAAGATAAGATTATTGTATTATTTTCAAGAGGTCAATATTATTATATTTGTGACATGTGTAATGTAAATCTGCATGTAATAAAAATATCTCATTATGTAAGTGGATGGTGATAATATTTTTAATGTTTGTCAAAAGGTATAATAATGAGATATTTATACCAACATCTAATTTAGTGCGAGGAATTATTTTGGATTTTACGATCCATTCTGACCTATCAATGTCTATATTTTCCATGGTAATTTAATTTCATTCAACCTCCATTAGTGTATGATCAATCCTTGCAAAATTTTCATTCATGTACATGAAAATTTCCTCAATATGACCTACTTCATGTGGAATGGATGATAATGCCCTCTATGGATTGGGCATGCATGCTTTTCGTGGTAGATGTTTGCCCTTTGGAATCAAGAGCTTATTCTAAATAATTATTTTTGGAGCTTCTATTGTTGTTTCATAGTTTGATTTTTTTACAAAGTGGTGATGTGTGTGTGTGTGTGTGTGTGTGTGTGTGTGTGTGTGTGTGTGTGTGTGTGTGTGTGTGTGTGTGTGTGTGTGTGTGTGTGTGTGTGTGTGTGTGTGTGTGTGTGTGTGTGTGTGTGTGTGTGTGTGTGTGTGTGTGTGCGTGCGTGCATGTGTGTGTGTGTGTGTGTTTAAATTATATGATCCAACACTAGATTGCATAAAATCAGATAGGAATTGTAATATTTCCAAATGTTTTTGAGGTTGTACCATTTAATATTTTGTTGAGCTATTGATCTACCACATATGTTTATACATTGAATCATTTCTTTACTTTATTACATTAATATTCAGTTCTACTTGGTGACACATTTGATGGTTATAGTCAAGATCAATCCCTTAAGTTTAAATTTATCTTACAATAAATATGAATGCACTTTCAGATTTATTATTCCTATCTTGTTAAGAATGGTAATTTTCCCATTCTACAGAAGATAAGTATATTGGCTTATTTGTAATATGCTAATATTTTTATCTTGATGTCATGTAGTTTGTGTGGCTACCTGATTTACATGTCAAATATATTTATCTTGTATTGAATATGATTATTTAATAATAATGTTATTAATATCTTGTGTAAAATGGGCATATGTACATATATTTTTGCTAGTTTTACCCACACCAAAACAATACTATGGGTTTTCACCGTCTCATTTTAGGACTATGGGAATAGTTGAGGGCATGATTTGTGGCTACTGGGCTTGCTAATGCAACCTTATTATCATTACAAAATATCTTATAAATGAATAGTCATGAACATTGTTATTGAACACATCTTGTACAACCATTTTTATAAATGAGACAAATTATAAAAATAAGTCAAGTTAGATAATATCTTAGCCTAACAATGCATATGTATAATGATCTAGATTTGTATCACTATCCAACACAACAATTTAATATAAAAATACATAAACAAATAACTCAGAAGGGATTCACAAATATAAATATATGATCATGAGTAATTTTATACATTTATTTAAACTTCTAATTTCTATAATAGGGATTCTGACCATTTTATAATATTTTGGAATATATATTTTGATATTAAGGCAAACAATATCTTCACAGAAGTAGTGTGCCATAGTTGGAGACCTAAAAAATAGTTACAAAAAGAGAAAAATTTAGTCATAATAAATCAAAATAAGGTGGTATGTCCACTAAAGAGAAATAATTAAATTTAGATATTCATTTTCCTCATTCAGTGACTAATTTTCTTTATTCTTTGTCTTTTTTGCTCCAGTGATTTATTCTTTACAGAATATACAGACTACCTTCCATCATTGGTAATCATTAATATACACTGGGATATGTTTACTTGTTTTTACTTACTTAATTATCTAGCCTACATGGTTTTATAAGAGAGTGAGGATTGGTACTTTCATGGAAGTGGCTCTCTTAGCCTTCTATTTGGCATAACCAACTAGCTTTATAACCTTCCTATTACTTATTTTGTTGGCCTCCATATATTTTTTTACATAATTATAGCATGAAATTGTGCATTTTGATAAATAATTCCATGAATTTTGGATTGAATAGAGATACAATTCATACCTCCTTGAATAGTTTCATAATTGGAAGACACATCTAGAAGTATTTTCCTCATTTTACTATATTAGATTCAAATCATTAATAAATGAATCAATTCACTATGATTGTCCATCTCTTATTTCATATGAGATGTAGTTAAGTATAAACAATATCACGAGTGAATTATTTAGTTTTTATATGTGGTGATATAATCATCTAATTTTGTTGTTTGATTATATGTTCAAAAATATAATGAATAATCCTACAAACATCAT
This sequence comes from Torreya grandis, assembly GCA_037957365.1. Taxonomy (NCBI): domain Eukaryota; kingdom Viridiplantae; phylum Streptophyta; class Pinopsida; order Cupressales; family Taxaceae; genus Torreya; species Torreya grandis. Next base: position 145,089 of record JARHVA010009215.1, on the reverse strand, counting down.
CATAGGACTTAACACTTGTTGCATCCTTGAGATAACCAAAATTAAGAATCTTGTAAGAGTTACGTACTTGTACATGGATTAAAAAACTATTGGTGTTTGGAGAGTAACTTAACCTATATACATTTTCATTTAGTTTTGTATCTATTGTCCTTTTATGTTTTGTGTTCCAACTAAATGTTCTCTTAGACTAGGTCAACAATGTCATTTAGTGAACATTGACGATCAATTGATTTGTATGAAGTCTATGCCTCATTGGCCACATGACCTAGTATATCCATAAATTTATTGATTATTCCTTTGTAATATTCATTATCAGTGATGATGTGGACTCTTTTATCCTACTTCATTTGAAAATAAACACCCAAATCTAGAATCCATTTTCTTTTTACACTAGTTTGGTCATTTGTGATGTCATAATATGCAGTTGTTTGATTAACTCTTTATATAAAATGTTTGAATATTTATTTTGATCATTTTTGTCATCAACCATCCTAGAGTAAGTTTAGTATAGGTAGAAACATCTTTAATTTGTTTCTAAAGTGAAGTAATATATGCCTTAAATTTTTGGCAATTTTAAGAATTATTTATCAGTGATTATTCCCTTTGTTTAAACTTAAATTATTTCACCAGATTATCTCATATGTATTTCTTCCTTACCTATGAGAGTGATCAATGTTTAATAATATTTTACATTATCTCCTAAAATATTTATTCTAATGACCATTTAAGGTAATAATCATACTATGGTCTTTCCTAGGATATATCATGGATTACTTCTAAAACAATGCACCATTGCAACAAGTCTTCATTTGCACTTTAATGAAAGAGGTACCAAACTACTACTTATATATTGGAGATAATTTATTTATATTAATAGTGGTTCTTTAAAGTGTGGATTCTAGTATAGTTAAAGCCAATTGAATAGAATTGGTATTTTATTATTTAGCTAAAATTGATTTCATTTGAGTGATGGAGTGTCTCAAAGTTATTATTTTAGTGGCTATGATATATTTTGATATGGACAATATGGAAATGTTTTTTGGGGTTAGGGTGGATTGAGTTATGATACTATTTATGTTATAACATATACGATTGTGTGTTTTATTTTATCCTCCTATACCTTTCTGATAGCATCTATTACTACATCATGACTTTATTGTTATTAGTTTTTTGTGGATTCTTCTTCCATCCTCTTGTTATTTGTTTTTATTCTTGGTAATCATGTTATACCTCCTTATATAGTGCTTTTACTTTTTGTGTAGTTATTTTTATCATCTCATTCTTTTCAATTTTTTCTTATATTTTTTCCCTCCTTCTCTAAGTTCTCCTTTTCTAGTTTTTAATTTTATCTTTTATATTTTTCTAACGTGTCCCTTTTAATTATTTCCACATGTTCATTTTTTCTCTTGCTACCATTATTTTAAATATTTTTATTTTAAATAACTTCTTCCCTTTATTTCCTCTAATTTTATAGTTTGTCTTGTTTCTTCATTTTTTTTTTAATTTATTCTTTTTTCTAATTTAAACTTTGTGACCTTTTTCTCATGTTTATTTTTATTACGTGTTTCCATTTATTCCACAACTTTTTATTTAGTCATGAATTCTTTTCTTTATGTTTTATCATGTTCTAGTTTGCCTTATCTCTCCATTTATTCTTGTTTTATTTTTATTTCTCTTATTTACCTTTTGTTAGCCTTTATTCTAAGTCCTTTCATTTTTGTTCATCCTTGATTTATTTCACTTTGTCAAGTGTCATGGTTACTTCTTATTGGGCATTATCCAATTCTATGTTTGTGATTATTTGTGGGGTTTCATTTATTTAATTTTTTTTATTATAATTTTATTCTTATTCCCTTGTCCTATATTACTTTTGGAAAACCTCTTTGTAATTTCTATTTTATCTTATGAATTTTCCTCTTCTTTTATCTTAGTATTCAATAATATTATGGATGTCATTTTCATGGTGCAAACCAATTTAGGGATGTTACTATGTTTGGTTTCCATTTCCCATTTTGTATTTTATAAGGTGACATATCTAATATTTTGAATTTCTTATGCATGTGTTGCCTCTTTGTGTATGTTATTTATGGTAAACTACTATCTCTTATCCTTGTATCTTTTGGCAATGCTCGAATGCCTTGCATTCAATCTATGTAAAGCACCGATTCTATGCTTGATGACCAAAACTAAAATTTAAATGGTGTGGGATTGATCTTAAAACTTAGAAAATTTATATTGGGCCTCACAAATTATGTTGCTAATTACAGTTCTTATTTGACTAGTATGTGACCTTGTTTTTTTCATTGTGCATCTACAAGAAGTTATTTAAGGATTACATTGATATTAGGTGGGTTTGGAATCCTAATGGTATTTTAGAATGAAAAATGATAAAAATGAAGTGTTTGACATGTTCATTGGAGACTTCATATGGAAATAGGGGGATGGTTTGTGTATGCCTCACATATGTGTAGATGTAAATAAAGTCAATATTGACACCAAAAAGGAATATATTGGAGTATTTTTAGAAACTTTATTTGGAACTACAAAATCTAGAGGTTAATTTTTTCTTTAAATTATCTCAATGTGTAATTAAGGCTAGATTTTTTTGATTGGGTAAGATGGGATCCATATGTATTTTAAATTTCTCCCCTTTAGATTTTTTTAAACCTATTGAGATCATAGATCAATTCTTAGGAGCATATTTTTATTGAGTATGTTAAAATATGTTTTTCTCATGCTTTCTAGGTTTTAGGTAGGTTATTTGACTTTCCTAGTTTTATCTTATGTGAGGATTTATCCCACATTGGCTAGTTAGGCTTGAGTCTTGTTTCTACCTGACTACTTAAGCAAGGGCCCTCTATTATATTAAACATGCTTTTTTTAATAAGATTTTATTTGCCTTGTCTTTCCATTTCATTTGTTTGAAAGATTTTCATGATGTCTTGAAAAGTGGGGTTTCCAATGGTTTAATTAGATTCATGTGTGTTTTATCCTATTAATGTCCATTTTTATTCTAATTTATTGAAGTTCTCATGTTATATAATTTGAATGTATCAATATTTTATTTTATTGTGTTATCTTTTTTTGGTCTTGATTGGAAATTTATGATTTGATCCATCATTCTCTTTGTACATAGGGATTTACACTACAATTTGCTTTTATGTTCAAAATTACAACAAATAGTTTCACCAACATGCCTTAGCTGATGTCATATAATGGAATTATTTTCCTTAACATAATATAACATATAATTTATTAAGAATAAATAATCATATCATCGATAATAAATAACCAATAAAATAAACCCTACATCAAGTTATGATTTCATAGTTCAATGTCTGAGATAGTACCAATGTATACTCTGAGAATTATCTTTTCATTTAGATTAAATTACATTTGATTAAATAAACATGAATGAACATAACTCTTATAATATATAATATAAATAATGATGTGTGATTCAATTCACATTTACGCATGAATCTTAAATAGATATGTCTATATCATGTTTAGTTTGATATATTGGAATCATATCCATATAATTCATTGTTAAGACTACATATAATATAAAATATCAATCAATTTTTTTTCTTGTGGATAAAAACTTGTGGTATTCTATGTGAGATGTCTCTAACTATAATTGATACCAAAAATGATGTCTATAGTTGTCCAATGTTACAATATTATCATAATATTTTTTAGTTTACTTGTATGTTGAATACTACATTAAATAATCATGCCAACATAATCCATAGACTTGATATTTTTTGTGTTCTCAAAACAACCAAAAATAAGAGAATCATATATCTTAATAAATTTATTTGGTATATAAAAATTGGTGATACATGGTAGTCAAATTGGTTTCAAAATATTACCATTTAGTAATGTATCCATGTAATCATTTTTAATTTTATTAAAATAAAGTACTCTATTAGACTAATATGGTGGTGTCATTTAGTAGATCCTAAATACCTATCGTATTGAAATTTTTTTAATCTCCATGGTAAAATATTTTTCAAATTTCTATAAAAATTATTAATTATCCCTCTATACTCATCTATGTGAGTGATGACGTATGAAAAATATTATTGTTTAATACATAATTGAGCCTAAAATTATAATAATTATTTTGTTTCTACTCTACTATAGTCCTTAGTGACATTGTGTTATGTAGTAGCTTGATTTAATTATTCCTTGAAAACATCCCAATTTTTCTTTTTTGATTGTATTTTTTCCAAACAATCCTAGAGTGAATGCAAATTAAGTATTGGAATGTGAAATCACTTTAGGAAGGTAAGTAATATGTGTTTTGACTATTCTTGTATGTTGGGTATTCTCTATCACTGGTTTTGTACTCTTTTAAAACTTAAACTCTTCTATGGCAATTTCACGAATGGGTCTTTTATCTTCCCCTAATATTTATTATTGATTGATTAGATTTTAAAGTTTATTTTAGAGTCATTTTTACAACAACCATTTTTTCAGTGTCATATGGTGGCCTTTACATAGAGATATTTTGTATAACTTTTCAAATTTCGTCTTCAAGAATAACACATTGCTACTTTTAATCATTATTTGTAATTTCTCAAGAAAAATACAACCATATTATTTTATGTAGGATAAAATTTGTTAATATGGATGTTTGTGCCTTGAAGTGTATATTGTGCATGCATGGTTCCAAGCACATGGTGTAAATGTTTTTTATTTGTTATAATATTGATTTTACAATTATTAATAAAACTAGTGGCATGAAAAATTAAGTAGCTATAATGGATTTAGATACATATGGTGTGGGTATTTATTGTGAAGTTATGGATGGTGGAGTTTAGTATGCATACCTAATTTCAGCTTCATTCATGGGGGGAGTTGATATTGTAGTGGAAAATCTTGGATCAAAAACCTACATAAGGGGATAAATAGGAGTATGAGGAGGAGGAAACATGAGGTGAGGATGGAGTTTGAGAATGAATATATAAAAGATATGAAATAATATGTCTTTAAGTTTATATATTTTTCTTTGTTCTATAATTGTCACCATGAGTTTTCTTAGGCAATTTACTTTTTTTTTGGGTTGCCATAATCACCTCTATATACTATTTTTATGTTTCTTCTTGCAAATAAAATGAAATGTTGAAGGGGTGGAGATAAAAATAACTTATTCTATTTTTTGGAATATTTTCAGTTTGAAAAAAGTACTCCCACCGTGGGTTCCAAAAATTTCCTTATAAACCACACTCTAGACCATTACAAATCATCTAGTTGATTCTAAGTGGTTTATTACCTCTCTGATTGCCTAGTTGAATACTGGTAGTGCAATAACATGGACTTTTTACAAAAGTATGATTAATCAAGTCATTCTTGTCATCAAAAATGCTTTGAGAAACCCATTTTAGCATGTATCACTTTAATTGATCTATATTCATTCTCATCTAGTCTGTTTTCCTTACCTTAGAGTACTTTTCATAGTCCTAGTATTAAATTTGTTGAATGTGGTAATAAATTGATCCATGTTTCAAATTGGTTTACAAAAAACCTTTTCTCTCAAGATCATGTGTCTTCAAGTAGAAATGCATATTGATACTATCCCACATCCTTTCAATATTATATGCATCATTTTAAGTTCTATGGATGTAATAGTTCAGGCCTATTAGAAATGGGATTTCAACATTCATTTTCTATTTTCATTTCATATTATCACCCATCTGTCTAAATACCTCAACCGATAAAATTTAATCATTATAAAATTTACATACTTTAAAAGGAATAACAAAAAACCCACCAATACTGATATTTGCACATTTATGAAATTGTATTAAGTATCATATTTCATAATTAGAGTATTGTCTTGATGAAGAATTATCATTGTAGTATTTCCTTCCATTATCCTTACTATTAGCATTTTGAAATGATCAATCATCCTCCTAAAATGCTTATTAATTTATTTTACAACTAACAAAGGATAATAATCATAGATGTTTATTATAGAGATAAATTTTACATTAATTATAAGTCAATACCATGAATTCATGGATCTAATGGAATATAACAAGTAATAAGTCATGTAGAACTAGTGAATTGAATCTAAGTTAGCTAAATTTTCATGAAGATTATAACTGATAATCTAGCCTAATTATATGAATTGCATCATATCACAAATGTTAATGGTTAATGGAAACATCCAGTTGTGAAACATGTTTGTTTCATTATGATCCATCACTCTATTTAAGAGTGTTATGATATCAAATACTTCATTGCATAAATTACACCTATACAAGGTATTAGGTAGTTCTGATCCTCCTTTCCTTTTATCTTTTAATGATGATTGAGATATTATTGACTTATAAATGTATTTATTATATGAAAAATGAAGTTCCCAAATTTATTTTATCATTTCAACATTTTCCCTTTGCATAAGCCTGAATACAACATTTCTTGATTGAATATAAAAATTTTCATACACTTCATCATTTGAAGACATTACTTATCAACTTAATAATTATAATATTTATTAGAAATAAACACAAGGTCTCATTTTACTCATTGTACTATTTATCACAAACAATCACTAGTTAGTGCATTGAACCAAGGTGGGAAAACTTGCTTCATGTGTTATCCCACTCTTGAGGATTGTTTGAGCGATGGTAATTTAAAAAAAAAAAATTACATCCTTTGCCAAAAGTCAAACATGTTGATATTCCCAAGCATTGAATCTCCAATTTATCATAGGTATGTTTATAATGAAGACATTTATTCATATCCTTGATAAATTTATTTCATTTTAATCATGATTATTGTCCTTTGTTATGTTATATGGGATGATGCATATAAATATCGATATTATGAATTATGTTTATAAATTTATGATGCCATTATATGACTAAAGGCTTAAGTAGTTTTCCTTTATACTCAGTGACAAAGACATTGTAATTGGATTTTTATATGGTTGAGTTTGAATAAAGACTCAACTACGTAAAGTACAAGTTAGTAATATTGAGTTATGACTCACTCCTGCAATTGATGAAAAAATTATTGTTGCTTTCACAATATGCTCTAATTTATCTAGAATGATGAAACCCATTTTATTACATTTTATCCACTTTATTTTATGATCAAGGTTGGTTTGTCTCAACACTCTCATGTTGCCTTGATGGACCATTCTATTTCACTTACCAAATTAGGTCATGTAATTACCTCTCTTGTAAAGACCATGGTCATGCAAGAAAACATCAAATTTTATAGATAGCAAGAAAATAAAGTCTTGAAATCACAATTTTCCTTTAAAAATATAGCTTATTTAGCTCTCTTAAACCACTCTAAGAGGTCATTTTGGTTTAATGACAAATCAATGTCTGAAACCCTCTCCATCATAATGATCAAGATCATTCTATAAAGTTTAATATTTTACACTTTGTCCCAAAATGACTTTTTGAAGCATTTATTAGACATAATAAATCTTGTCAAAAAACATGTATGTTACCCCAGTTCATTATATTATAGGTGTTCAATAAAATGTCAAATTTGTAAAACTACTCATAATTATTATCCTTGATTAGGTCTTTATGGTCTAAATTTTTCCTTGTCTTTTTTAATTTCGTTATTTTTTAATATTTTCTATGGATTAATATTTTATAGGTCCTATATATTTGATCACACTTTAGATTTTGATTAGGTATAGAGTTGGTCATTTTTATTTTTTAGTGATAACTAAGGATTTTTTATCGATTATATATGTGCAGGTGCATGGGTGAGTTCCAATGGTAATCAGTCTTTATTTTCCACCTTTTTCTAGGAGTCTATGTTGTTGGTTTATAGTGTTAGTTAGGATTTAGATTTTTATCAGGTTAGTCAGGCCCTAAATGAGACTCATACTTTATAATCAACTAAGTATAAGCTTAATGTTTTACTCTTGTCATAGTTATGATTAATCACACGTAAACTAAATGGGTCTATGGGACCTTCCCCGATCAAAAACTATGTAATGTGGGGTTACAATTTTGATTATATATATATAGACACAAATATTTTATACATATGCCGAATCAAGGGTCCTAATACTTATTAAGTCTTGGGATCTACAAACCCTAAACTCAATAAAATTAACGCATATAAATGATAATTAGGTATCTATACCTACCAAAAAACCATCCTAAGTTTAATTGGGGGTTAAGATCTCAATTAGAACTAAAAACACAAAATTCCAAAAAGTACAATTTTAAAACATACATCTTGCATGTACAATCCTTTAGGTCTATTAGAGAATATTTTGGGTATGTTTTCTCAATTAATTAACCATTTTTATAACCATCCACATCGCCATAAAGCTTGTTACAACCAAAACGTTTTGGTGTTTTAAATTCTTGAAAATGTTTTATGTAGTAAATGTTTTTAATATTTTCATCTTATATTTGTGTACTAAGTGCTTTTAATTTCCATTACTAATTTTTTGTTTCATATTTTAACAAGAAAAAAGAGAAAAGTGGTGGGAAATTAGAGATTTTAGAGGAAAAAATTGAACAATAAATTTGGAGGGAACATATTATTATAAATTTATAGATGAGAGCCATTATAAGTTTTGTCTCATTTTTACTGCATTGGAAACATTCTGTAGTAGTCACTATTTTTTGAAATCTTTGGTGTAATTTCTCACTAATATTTTTCTTCGATGGTTTTCTGATACCAAACTTGTAATTAAACAAGTGATTGTAATCACTTATTTGTGCTTAAAATTAAAACTTTTATGAATAAAATTTATGGATATTTATTTAATTTTTTGTATGTGTAGTATGGTGGTAATGGGATTCATCTTCATTGTATGATCATTAGACTCTAACATTGGTTCTAATTTATGGTTGTGTAAATGATGATCATATGGGGATTAGTTTATGTGTCATAAATTAAAACATCTTTGATTGTGTCTATATGAACTCAAGATTTTTATTTTTTATTTCCCTTCTCTTTTATCAAAATTTTATCTCTTTAATATCTAGGGCTAACGTAGGAATAAAACCAATCTATTATGAATGATAAACCTTTATTAAAACTTTTGTTTCATTTCATTTATATTTTGATATCACATTATTTAGTGTTTTTAATGCAATGAATGAAAACCTTGAAATAAATTTCACTTCATTTATTTAAAACCAATAAAATCTTATTTTAATCATATAGGAAAATATAAAATTAAATAGTTTGTTTTATTTCTTGAAACCCACTAAAAACTCCCATGCACAAGATAATGGCATTGGGTTTCACAAAAATACATTAAAATAATTGAAAAATGTTAAAAATAAGTTAAATATTCCAAACCATCATGCCCACTTTAATTGGATTAGTTATGCATAGACCAACTAGGTCATCCAATATGCCATGACCTAACAATTAAAGAACTTGGGAGACCCTATGAGCCTCCTTTCAAAAGAGTCTAGATGGATGATTATCCTGGCTTGATTTGGTGTGTTGAGTGACCCATAAATATATTATCCCTATAAAGAGGATGTATTTGGAATGTTTTAACCTATAATTAATTTTTGGGTCTTTGGGTATTTTGGGATGCCCTTTACACTTTCCCAACCCTATTGCATCCTTGAAACATATATTAATAAATTGGTGTTGGAAGGAGGATATGAGTGAAATATTTTAATTTGTCATTCATTTTGGGTATTTTGACTTATCTTTTTTACTTTCAACACACTATTGAATTATTTAAACACACATTAACATATTTTCAATAGAAGGAAAGTTTGAACTAGTATTTAACAAAAAAATTAAACATTGAATTTTAGGGGCATTGCCTAAAATGACATTCAAATTACTAAGAATAGAAAATTTAAATATTAAACCCACCAATGGATTTTACCTTTCTTGGTGAAGATGGCTTCCTTGTGATTATTATAGGCCCTACTCATTACTTACCTAAGAATATAGATAAATTATGTCCTAAATACACACATGGTGGGATTTGAACTATAAAAGAACACATTTAAGAATTCAAAGATTTAATTATCAAAAAAAAAATCTAACATGAATAGATTTTGTATCATTTTTTCCTTAATCTTTGATGACATTGCTTACAACTAGTACCTCAATCTACCATATGAATGTTTCACCTCATGCGATACCTTTGAAAATATATTTGTTAAAATTTTTAGCATGCCCACTAACCATGCTTTCCTATAATATATAATTTTTAGAGCCCAAAGTGAGCCTAATGAAATTTAACCAATTATATAAGAGGTTTGAAGATGCATACTTTCAAACAAAAGTAGTTACTATTCAAAATGTATCTAAAAAAGTTTAATTCCTTGATTTATATGGTGATTTTGAGTACTCTATCTACTCTGACATCATTGGAATTGAATTACCAAGTATCGTTCACCATTGAATGGTAAATAATGCCATGTGGTTATAGTTTTGACCCATTTTAGTTGTTAGGATATCTAGGTTCTTACACCTAAAATCCTTCTATTTATTTACCTATATGTCAACCCATGAACCAATTAATTCGTTATGATCAATTATTTTCTCAAGCATACAACCAAATAAACCTCCTTATGACAAATCAAAACCTTGATAATAAATTTAATTCATGTAATTATGACCATTCAAGATTTTTCCATTATGAATTTTTACCTTATTTTAGTGATCAAACATCTTACAATGTTATTTTTTTTATCAATTTTAATTTTTAATAATAGACTCCCATAAATCAATGCATGTGTTAACCTATGTGATTATGTCCCTTAGTTCATAATATGGGGTCTATGGATATGGATATTAAATAAGAACTATTTTTTTTATGATTACCAAACATGTACCATTTAGTAGGTAAGATCTAGTCCAAGAGAGTAGTGATGAGGAAGATTCTAATGAATAAATAACATAGTTATTTTAGGAAAGATCATGGATGAAAATCAAAGTATCAAGGAGATTCATACATAATAAACTAAATTAGAAGTCCACTATAAATAGCCTATATAATAAGTGGAAGAATAAGGGTAACTAGATAAATAAGATGCATCCTATGTATATGAAAAAATCCTATCATATGTTATTGTTTTGACATTTGAAACATTGATTCAAGAAAAAAAAAGCTCAATTGCAATAGTTTAACTCTCATATCATCATTAGAGTGAGGTGAAATAGATGAAATAAAACATTAAGTGTCATTGTCCCTATAAATAAATATATATAAGTGAGCTCAAAATTTAAAATCTCACACTCTAAGCCATCCATAGTTTTTATATGGTTGGCATAGACCTCAATGGTGTAGTTATACATTTTCTCACCACTGAAGAGAAGCACATGTATGTTGCTAATGATAGGTGGAAAGAGACTAAAAATTAGGTTGTTTCCCCTAAGTTTGAAGATTTAAATCACTTGAATCAGATTTTTGAGTATGATTTTAATAGTTTAGTGTTATTTTTAGTACTAAAGGTCATCAAAGAATAAATGAGTAATGAAGAACATAGTGGCCTAAATGTAGAAATCATATTGGTGGGAGTTACATATGAAAATAGTCTTCTCTATTATATCTCTCCACATACATCATCCACTGATCATAAAACTATATGTTCATTGACATGGGAAGAATAGAGCTTATGCCTTCTTGATTGTGAAAATGATAATAAGGATGCTTCCAAATCATTATTATCAAGAAGAGAGAATAGGAAAATTGATTCATTGATTACATACCATGAATAACATGTCATTACTAGGCTAGGTTCCTCAGTATCTCTAGTGTTTGTTGATACCCACACCTATCCCTCATCATAGTTCACTTTATAGAAAAAAGGTATTTTTTATACCCTATCCAAAGGGATTTTTTGAACTTAGACATAATCACATTGTTTAATTTTATACTTGGAATCAGTTTATTTTGCATGAGAATATTATAGATAAGGCTCTCTAGTATAGTTTGAAAGAGAAAAAAGAGAGACATCATCATAAATATAGATTTACCTTTGGTAAAATTCCAATCAATCTTCTCTAATTCTTAAATGTGAATACATTTTATCTCATTTTTATAACTAGTAAGTATGTCTTATGGCCTATCCATAGGTGATTCTAAAAATTCTATTTCTAGGTTTGAATTGGTCTTAAATGATTTTATAAATAGATTCTATTTGCTTGTATGATTTTATTTCTTTATTTTATTTGTTTTTTAATTGATTTTCATCATAGATCCTTCCTTGTGTTTTTAATTTTTTTTGTTCATCCTATTTTCTTTTCCATGTGAGTTCCTTGGTAGTCATAGAATGTGGAAGAATGTTTTGTCCTTAGGTAACTCGAGTAAAATTATAGTTCATAAGTAATTTGAGTAGTTTGTGTCTTGAGATTATATTTTAGAATCAATTTCAAGAGATGAAGTTATCATGTGTGTTCTAAATTTATTTTTGTTTGGGAGATTTTGGGTAAAATATTAAGTCTCTAAAAATATTCTCTTGAAACCACATGAAATAATAATATTTTAATGGTGTTAGGTTTTAATTTTGATGAACTTATTGTGGTTAAGATCTAGGGTGAGAAATATATAGTTATACATTTAGTATTCCATAGTGTCCCCCATCTTGAAATTGAGAAAATAAAAATA
>JARHVA010009215.1:55000-125000 GCA_037957365.1 Torreya grandis | reverse complement strand
TTTATCATAAGTAATTTAAATCTTTGGGAGATGGTAGTATTTATTGAAAGTAATCCTTGAAATCTCAAAAAAATTATTCTTTTCATTATTCATCTAGACATAATAATTCTTGCACATAGTGAAATTGAGCACATTGAAACATATATCATCATATGGGATAACCTAGTAGATATGTTGAGTCCCAAGTGGTGGTTGGATGCTAAATCATTAAATAAATAAATTTCATTCTTTGTATTTTCATTGTTACTTGATGTATTTCATAGTTCATCAACTACTTTGAAATCATACTTATAATGATTGAATCTAATAATCCCTTAAATAAACCTAGTGTTCCTAAAATTTTGAAGGGGGGGGCGGGGGGGGTGGGGGGTGGGGGGGGGTTTCATTGTAGAAATTAATCTCCCATAAATTATTATAAATATTAGATAACTCTGTAAAATATTTTGACAAGATTGGGATCTATAGAAAACAAAATTAGGATTTATTTTATTACAAGAGATCCTAAGATCTAAATAATTAATTAAAATTTTACATTATATTATACCATGGAAATATTAAAATTGGCCATCCAATAATGGTGATTTTAATTGAAAGAAATTTTACTAACTTTTAGTTCATTTTGATGTTTAAATTATCTAAAATTTAACTTTTTATTTAGTGTTTAAATATCTAATTCAACTTTAAAGTCATTTTCAATGATGTGATATGCCTAGTTTGTAAGATACAAACCCTTTGAATCTATTTATGGTGAAACCTAGCTAATATATTATATTTTTAGAGTGTGTTGGGTACATACCTATATTTTCCTTAGTGCTCTGGCATATTGTAAAGTCTTTCGATTGTCATTTGGGGTGTTAAGGTGGACAACAAAAGGACCTTCTAGGTGACATTGAATTAGAGACATGGTCCTAATTTTATGCAAATATGGGTGTAATAAAAGGATACATGACAAACACTAATTGGGAATGACTTTGAGAGGTCTACAAGTTTCACATGGTAGTTTTTGAGTGGCAAATTATTCCTGTGACATACTCTCTAGCATCTCAAGTGGCATATAGATGAAATGCTATGTTCTCTAATTAGTTAAAGGGACTTAGAGATGTATAATACTATATAATATAACATTACCTTATGATAATATTATTACATGATACTGGTAGTTTCCTATCATGCCTTACCCTCTTATATTTCTTTTGGGTACTGTCACATATAGGACATATTCCTTTTAATGGTCTATGGGTTATAAGGAATATAATATGAGACATGAAACTATCTAAGTGGATTAATTTTCTTATGACATGTTATCTTTACTCTCATCTTATGATATATATGCATCACTTTTCTTTGGGTTTATAACTAGACATGTGTCACGTTACGATTGAGTGTGGGATCCTAGACAGTACATAGTTTTTACATACATGAAACTTGTAGGAAGCATATAAAGATCAATTTAGATGAATATTTTAATTATAGAAGTAAGATTACATGCCTAAAATCATCTCTCAAAGGTATTCAATAGTAATCTAGGAGTACTAGTATCAAATTTTGGGACCTTCCATGTTAACAATTAATTTTATAAAGGAAATGGTTAGGTCTTGAAAAACTAAATATAAAATCATTTAAAAGTGCCAAAAGGATAACCTAAAATATATGATGAAACCAATGAATAAAAATAAGGAATGGAATTTATTGAGAGGGATAATAAAATATTTTCATGAAAATACATGGATTTAAACATTATTAAGCATCGTTGATTAGGGATGGGCTTGGATTTGACGATCAATACATAAGTATGGAGCGATTGATTTTGGGATTTGCCATAGATATCTTAGGGTTAAATAGACATTATTGTTACAAAACCAATATTATTATTCTTTTTATAATTTCCATGTATTCATTCTAGAAGAATCTAATGTGATATTAGATTATGTATATGGAAGTTAATATTTTTCTATTTTATAGAATGTGCACATGCTTATTATATGTAATAATAAAAGAATATAGGAAATTATCAAATAGGAAGTGAATATTCTTATATATTTTTAGAATAATAATGAACCCCTTATACATGTATATAATTTAATAATTAAGAAATAATAAATTAGTAATCCAAAATTATTATATTTTGTAAAATGGATGTGTGTTACTTCTACACAAGAATCTAAGAATATAGGTAATTATAAATAAGGAAGCCAATATTCTTATAATTTTTTTAGATTGGGTTTGTGACCATTATAAACAATAATATAAGGAATAGTTATAAATTATCAATTATGAATCCAATATTCTTGTATTTTTCCTGATGGGCATGTGCCCATTATACACTTAAATCTAATAATATAAGAAATTATCAATTACTGAGATGATATTATTTTATTTTTTAGAATGAGAATATAGCCATTATACAGAAGAATATAAGGGATAATTAGGCAATTATAAATTAGGAAACTAATATTCATATATTTTTAATAATGATGTGCCTATATACACAAGAATAAAAGAATAACTAGTCAATTATCAACTAGGAAGCCATTATTCATATCTTTTGTGGAATGGGCATGTGCCCATTATACACAATAATATAAGATTAATTAGAATAAGAGTATTAACATTTTAATTTAGTAAATTTTTATACAAATTTTTCCAAGCATTCTTTCTCAATTATCAAATTGATCAATGATTGTTACAATGTTGGTTTAATTTTTGTTGTCCCTTATTCATGTTTCTGACTATTAGTGGTCTTATTTTTTTATATAGACTTTGATGATTTATATATATTTAATCTCTATGAATGTATCTTTTTATTTTATCATTATTTTTAATAATGTTTGGGCCCTATCGATATCACCTTTTTACCCTTTAAGAAATATATTAATAATATAGGCTATTTTTGTCTTATTATTCATATCTTGTTCATAATGGACATATGCCCATTCTCCACTAGTATATTTAGAAATATTATCAACATTAGCCAATATGGATGTTTATGTTTTTATATGATTAAATCCTATGATAATTTAGATATTTAAATATTCTGAACCATCCTTCCAAATTTATGATTTGGTGATTACATAGATTATTTTTACATGGTATAACAACATGGTTGACTCGGTAAATTGGGATTAATTTTGACTAATCATTTAAAATAAGAAATAATGGATATTGTGGGAATTTATACCTAATGATATATTCCATTTATTATATTTGTATTGGACTAGGAGAAAATATATGGTCATTGGTTTGCATAAATATACTCTCCATCTATCAGATTGACCTCTAGTTGTTTCATTCCCCATTAGGGGAAAATCAAAGGATTGACATAATGTTAAACATGAAACACATTTTATATAATGTAGTATGTTTTTATGTGGATAAATACAAATACACATTCATGCTAAATTCTTAAAATGGAGATGGAGGTTGTATTATATATAATAAGTGGCATATTTTGTTTGATGAAACATCAAAAAGATTTGTGTCATTATTATAGTTGGAAATTATAACCTATATAGATAGAGACAACATTAGAGTGGAAATCAATCAAAATATTTGTAATGGACTTATAGTATCATTTTAAAGAATTTATGAATATGCACTTATTTCATCCATGTCCCACGAGTTGAATATTGATAAATAATTAGTAAAAATAAAATATCACTGAAAAATGTTTACATATATAATGAGGAAACTATTATTTAGGTTAAAAATAAAAATAACATCTATATCAATCATTTAAGACTTAAGGGAATATGAAAGGGAGAAAAACATATTGAAGTAAGACGAAAAGGAATTCAATAAAATTCTAATACTATATTATACATGAACAATGGAGAACATGTCATTTTAAATCAGAGAATTATTTGGTAATTTACATGAAAAAATAAAATAAAATTTAGTTCATATTATTTATTCGAAATCTGAAATATATAAGATTATTAGTAAATGGAAAAAATATGGCCAAAAAAGCATGTGTTGTAGTAATGTTTATTAACTAGTCTTACTAAGCTAGGGTGACATAAATCTTGGAAAAAAACCTAAAATCCCATGTCTTATTCATGATAATGTAGATAAATATAAGGAAATTTAAAGGATTGACACTAACAAAAAAAAATTAATATTCATTATTCATTTAATTAATTTATATATCAAATTATTGCACATTGTTATTAGGTTTATATTCATGAATTTTTACAAGAGTGTTTGAACATTATTGAAAAAATAAAAGTGGACAGGCTTAATGATAATCTATCACTTCTCTTGATTCTTGATGAAATATTCAGAAAATGTGTTCTTGAATTTTTATGTCTATGCAAATGGTGGGATTTCTTGTATTCCTAATAAAGATAATGATTGATATTTCAATCCACCCTTGTCCCTTTATAATTAGTGTTAAAATCTATAATTCAAATTAAATGTCATTCATGATGATGTGAATATATTATTTGGTGAGATCTAACCCCATAAAATATATTGATAGAGGTGCCTAGTTGATTTGTTATATGTTTAGAGTTTATTAGGAACACATCAAAATATTTCTATCTTGGCACTCAAGGGATCATAGGCTCTACTCATTTTATTGGTCTATATGTTACCATGAGTACTTTATGATGCATGGACCTATCTAATTGAAAAAATATTCCTTTCACATAGAGTCTCTACTATTGACCTAGGATATATGTGCATCACTATTATCCTAGTGTGAATCAAGACAAGTGTCATGTTATTTTGTGTGGGATCCTAGACAACAAATATTTATGACATATAGGGGACATGTGTGAATCATAAGAAGATAAATTATTTTGAAAATATTAAATATATACATAATATTACATGTATTAAATGATCTATCTAAGGTATTTAATGTGAATCTTGGATTACTACTCTGAGGTATTGGGACCTACCATGTCAACAATGGATTTTACAAAATAAAAGGTTAGTTCTAAAAAAAACTAAGTATAAAAAAACTAAAAAGTGAAAAGGGGATTAATTTAAATTTATTAAGAAACTAATGTATAATAATAATGAAATGAAATGATTGAGAGGGATCATAAAATATTTTAATGAAAATAGTGGATTTAAACTTGATTAAACATCATTCATTAGGGACAACCTTGACTTTGAAGATTAATATATAATATTGGAGGGATTTAATTTTGGTTAAAGGGATGTGATGGTCAAAACACCAATGTAATTATTATTTTTATAATTTTCATTTGCCCATTCTACAAGAATCTAAGAATATACATAAATATAAATATGGAAGTTGATATTTACTTATTTTGTACAATGGGCACATGTGCATTCTACACAAGAGTCTAGGAATATATGCAACTATCTATTAGGAAATCAATATTTTTATATTTTTTAAAATTATAATCGCATGTTATACATATAAATAATATAGGAAAAAATAGGAAATAATCAATTATTAATCTAATATTCTTGTATTTTGTTGAATGGACATTGTCCCTTTCTATACAAGAATCTACAAATATAAGTAATTATTAATAAAGAATACGATAATATTATCTTTTATAGAATGGACATATGCCCATTATACATAATAATATATGGACTAATTAGTAAGTTATCAGTTAACAACTCAATATTCTTATCTTTTTTATAATGGGCATGTGCCCATTTTATTGAAAAACTAAGAATATAGGAAATTATCTATTATAAATCTAATGTTATTAAGTTTTGTAGAACGAACATCTGCCCATTATAGAAAAAATATAATGATGGTTAGGAAATTATCATTTAGGAAACACAAATTATTATCTTTTTAAAATTGGGCATGTGTCCATTATATCAAATTATTTATGAATAATTAAGTAATTATCAATTAGGAAGCCAATATTCTTATCTTTTTTATAACGGGCATGTGCCCTTTATACACAAAAATATAAGACTAATTATAATAAGAATATTAATAGAGGGTGATTCCTTTAATTTATTAAATTACCTTATATATTTGTTCAAACCTTATTGGTAAATGAGGATCTTGATCAGTGACCATTATGTTATCAATTTTATATTTATTCTCCCTCATTCGAGTTTTTTAATATTTATGGTCTCATTTTTTATATAAAAATTTGGATGATTGTATTGTGTTTAGACATGATGGTTTTATCTCTTTTTGTTTTTCTCACTATATTATATAGTTGGGCCCCTATCAAAATACCATTTTTCCACTTTAGCAAAAAATATTAAGAATATAGAACACATTTGTCATATTATTCTTACCTTGTTCATAATGTGCACTTTTTACACTATTATTTATTTTTAATATTATAAACAATCGCCAATATGAAAATTTATATTATTATATGATTCAATCATATGAGAATTTAATTATGTTAATATTAATAACCATGTTTTCAAATTTGTGATCTAGGGACTACATAGATTGTTTTTATATTGTTTAAAAACATGACCCACTAAACAAATTGTGATTAATTATGATTAATTATTTACAATAGAAAATAATGGATCTTTTGGGAGGTTATCCGTAGTGATATATTCCATTTATTAAAGTTTAGTTTGACTACGATAAGATATATGATGATTGGTTTATAGAAAGATACTCTCCATATATTTGAAGACCTCTAATTTTTTCATTCCCTATAAGGGGAACATCAATCCAGTAGGATAGTATTAAACATGAAATGAATTTCAAATAATGTAGTATGTGATTATGTTTGGTCAGAAATTATAGTTCTCATTAATTCCAAATTATCAAAATACTTTTTAAGGTTGTAATATATATAAAAAGTGGAAAGGTTTATTAGAAAAACATCAAAAAGATTTATGCCATTCTTACAATTGGAAATTAAAACTGTATACAAATGGAGACACCATTGGATTTGAAAATAGTAAAATGATTTATAATGTAAGTATATTACAATATATAATACTTTATCAATATGAATTCATTTCATCTATAACCCACCACTTGAATATGGATAAAGAATTGGGTAAAAATTCATTAAAAAATATTTACATTTATCATCAGGCAGCTATTATACATATTATAAAAATAAACCTAGGTATCACGCTTCTAAGAGATAAGGGAATTTGTAAGGAATAAAAGCATACTAATCAATCTATGGAGTTAAATAAAATTGAATCTTTGACATCTAAATAGATTCAAATTTTATTAATCAATGAAATATCATTCAGGATTGCAGTTAAATGTTGTGACCATTATCCTTATAAATACTAGTATCTATGCATTGATTTATAGATTTAAATGTTTTGAACAAGATCCTTATAAATACTAGTATCTATGCCTTTATTTACCAAGTGTTGATGAATTGGTTATCTCTATGTTGTGAAATCACGTTCATATTCAATGGGATGAAATATTTCTTCCATTCATAAAATAAATTTGTGATATCTTGGACATTGAATTCAAAAATGAATTATAGGATTCTAAGACTAAATTATATATTATCAATGGACAACATACCATCATAAGTTAGAATATTATCATTTCAAACTATGAGTTTACTTTTTTACATGAAAAATTAAAATAATGTTTGATGCATATTATTTCATCAAAATTCAAAACAAAGTAGATAACCAACATATGAAATAAAAAATAAAAAAATGGACCACTAAGCATTGGTTTCAACAAAGTTTATCAACTAGTTTTAAAAATATAGGGCAATGTGGATACTAGAAAAAACACAATGCCTAGGTTTTGTTCATGATAATGTAGATGACTAAATATATTCGATATATCTAACTAAATTCAACTAGAAATACAAAAAACAAATATAAAATATTCATTCAATTATATTATATATCAAATTAGTGTAAAATATTTTTAGGTTTGCATATAGGCATTTTAACTGTATGATAATATTAAAGGATTTCATTGACCTCATAGAACTGTATGTTTCATCAGTTTTAAGCATTCTCAACCAAAGGATGAAGATGCTCATGAGTTAACATACCAGTGTATTTTTCCTTTTATATTGACCATAACATTAGAAGCATTATAAAACCATATTTCTTCAATCAGTCTAGAGGTGTTTATTGCATATTTTTTTTAGTATTTTTACTGATATCCCACAAATAAATATTATAGATATATCTTTTTGCATTATTTATAGTAATATTAATTGTTTGTGGATATTTATTATAATAGAGATCAAAGGTTACCTATTTCATAATTATGTATGTGTATACATAAAAAGGATAAATAAATTATTTCCAAATGATTTTATAGGTTTTTAAATGATAAAGGTGGGTTCAAAGGATTGTTAGTGATCTTTAGCATATTATGGTGTCCATGATTCAAAATACAATATTGATGAATAAGTTAGAATAAAACTTGACTAGTCACACACCAAGACCTTGGAAATTATGAGACAAACTGATATTATGATTGTCTTATCAAAATATTTGTGCAAGTATGAGATATGTATCAATGATTGTGAGAACATTTTAATAAGAAACAACACATACTAATCCCATGTTTTAATAACTTTTGTAGGAACAAATGTGATACAAGTTTCAACAAGTTTAAAGATTACTTCACTTAAATTCAGAGTGGAAAATCCAATGTAGGAGATGATGCATAAAACTTATTATAATGAGATCGCTACACCTATGGGTACACACATTGTTCGATAATTTTGAAAACATTGTGCACAACATGAAATTATTTTCATATTTAAACTAAATAATTTTTTTTGTGACATATATTATGATGATTTATCTACATTGCATTATTTTATATAATTGACGATGTAGTAAAAATAGGGCAAACTTCTAGAGGCCATAACTTTTGATATGTAATTCCATTTGAGATCTTCCATATGCCTAAATGTCCATCTCAAAAACTTCATTTCTTCTTTAAGTTGTAATTTTTGATTGGAGGCATTTTTGGAATTTTTTTAGAGGCTAAACGAGACCATCTAAGGGTCTAAAATTATAGTTTAATGATTTTTTTGATATTTTTTAATTTTTAAAAATTGCATATTTTTATGACTGGACATGAAATGTAGTTGAAATTTACTTTGTAGGTTAATTTTAGTGTATAGATTATTTTTGGATATTTTTAAACGTGCATGTGCTTGCATGCAAAACTTATTAAAAATAGTAGCTACTAGAAATATATGTTTTGTTTAGTTATGTTTTGAATTTTTGCATGTCAGCTCTATTTTTGAGTGAAGTCTTATTTATACATGGTTTTTAATTATATCAATTAATTTAATACAAATGTATTATGAGTTATTGTCTCATATCTTGGGATATTATAATTTATAGTCTTAATAGTAATTTTGGTTCATTTTCTTGTATCAAAGAAAGGTTGAATCTTGGAAGATTAAGAAGTGGAAAGATGACACGAAGGTATTACATAGATTAACCAAAATATAGAAGAGATATAGAGGCAAGTGTAATAATTAACAAAGGTATTCACCAATCAGAGAAGAAGATAAGTTAATGAT
The DNA here is from genome assembly GCA_037957365.1 of Torreya grandis. Classification (NCBI taxonomy): domain Eukaryota; kingdom Viridiplantae; phylum Streptophyta; class Pinopsida; order Cupressales; family Taxaceae; genus Torreya; species Torreya grandis. The sequence continues at coordinate 115,539 of JARHVA010009215.1, read as the reverse complement.
GCATCCAAATAAGACATAGATCATTATGAATAAATTTAGAAAGAATAACATCAAGATCAACCACCATTGATGTAAGAGAGCATGGTTTAGGATTTAGAAGGATGAAATGAAAGAATCAAAGTTGATGTTATAGATTATGGATGTAGTTTGAAATTAGAGGAGTTGATAGATTGGATGAAAACATGGAAAATTTCTTTAAGTACAACAATATGGGAGAAGATAAGAAGGTAAAGATTGCATGCATGAAATAGAAAGGTCATGCAATGATTTGGTGGGATCACCTATAGAAAGAGAGAGAGAGAAAAGGTAAAGTGAAGATTAATTAATGTAGAGAGATGGAGAAGATGTTGAGGAAAAAATTTCATCATGTGGATTATACACAAACCCTATATAGAACATTCCATAAGTTGAGGCAAAAGGATAAACATATACAAGATTATACATATGAGTTTTCTAAGATTTCCATATAAGTGGAACATGATGAAATAAAAAAGTAAATGGATGAAAGGTATGTAAATGGTTTGAAATTTACTATTGAAGATGAATTAAGAATGCATTTAATACATAAAATCGAGGAGGCTTATCAATTAGCTTTGAAGGAAAAATAAAAACAAAATAGATAGAATTTTAGAAGAACATCTATCGGTCCAAGAAGATGTGGATCCCTTCAAATAATTTGATGAGGTTGGTTTAATACCACTAGAGATGGGTCTAATACTAATAGAGGTGAACAATCACGTGGTCTAGAAATTCAAGATAAGAATAGCCAAGGGTTTCAATACCATCAAAGAGGAAGAGGGTTTCAGAGAGGATAAAGTTATGGTGGCACTAGAGGATGGTTCCTAAATTACATTAGATCTTATATTTGCTATAGATGTGGATAAGAAGGGCAAAAGGCATTTGATTTTTTGCATTATCAAGATCAAGAAAGGAGGCAAGAGGATCTCCCGAGAGTGAATCTAATTGAGGTTGAGATAGAAGAGAAAAATACTAAAATTGCACCAATATATGTTGGAGAGAATCTCATGATGAGAAGAACAATGATTGCTCCAAGGAAGGAATAAGAGCATAATAAATGAGGTAGTGACGCATTGATGTGAACAAACATTTTTCAAACAAGATGTACTTTGGGTGGAAAGTTATACAAAGAAATTATAGATGATGGTAGTTGTGAAAATATGGTTTCGAAAGAAATGATAGTGATACTACATTTTAAATGTGAAAATCATCCTAATCCTTATAAAATTTGATGGTTTAAGAAATTTAATGAGGTTATAGTAGATAAAATGTGCTTAATCAAGTTTTCTATAAGAAAAACTTATAAGGACATGAAAGTAATTTATAATAGAGCAAAGAAAATGTAAATATTTTGTAAAGATGGTATAAAGGTATTTTTTTTACCTCTTTAAGAGGAAGAGAATATAGAAAGCATGCTCTCTACAAAATAATTTATCTAAGATATGAAGGTATAAGGTTATTGTTATGTATTAGTGGAAATACATAATAGAAGTAGCAAGAGTATTGAAATAATATGCTAGTGTTATGCCAGATGAGTTATTATATGGTTTACCACCAAATATAACTATTCAAAAACACATTGATTTGATTCCAAGATTAGCTCTACCCTATCAAGCAGCTTATAGGATGAGTCTAGTAGAACACATAGAAATAAATAAATAGGTTATTGAATTTTTAAGAAAGAAATTCATAAGGGAGAGTATGAGTCCATGTGAAACACCAATGTCACTAAATACAAACAAATATGGATGATGGATAATGTTTGTGGATAGTAAAATAATTAATAAAATTACATTCAATTATTTATTTCCTATACCTTATTTAGATGATATGATGGTTGTTCTTGAAGGAGTAGAATATTTTACCAAGATTTATCTAAGGAGTGGTTATTATAAGAATTGAAATCATGAAGGATATGAGTGTAAAATTGCATTCAAGACTAAGGATGGTTTATATGAGTGGATGGTGATATCATTTGGATTATCTAATGCACCTAGTACATTTATGAGGATGATAAATATAGTGCTATAAAAATATATTAGAATGTTTGTGGTTGTTTATTTTTATGATATTTTGATATTAAATAAGATTAAATAAGAACACTTATAACATTTGAGAATGATACTAGATTTGTTAAGAAAGGAGAAGTTGAATGCAAATTTGAAGAAGTTAAAGTTTATGCAGAGCAATTTGGTATTTTTGGGATTTGTAGTTTCTGTAGGTGGGGTTATGGATGAAGAGAAGAAAAAAGCAATTTTTCAGTGGCCTATTCCAAAAATCATTAAAAAGGTACGAAGTTTCCCAGATTTAGAATTTTTTCAGAAAAACATTATTAAAAAAATTAGTAGTATTGTGGAAGCAATAATAGGTTGCATGAGAGGGAAAGAATTTGCATGGACTAGACAAGCCACAAAAAGATTTGAATTTTTTAATAATATGATTAAAAAAAGAGAAATTTTAGCATTAACATATTTTTAAAAAGTATATGAGGCTGATTGTGATGCTTCATTTGTGGGAATTGTTGTTTTATTGAGTTAATAAAGAAATCTAATAACATATTTTAGTGATAAATTGAATGAGGTAATAACAAAGTATTATACCAATGAGGTTACACTATATGAAATTTTACAAGAATTAAGACATTGGAAGCAATAATTGTTACCTATGTATTTTATCCTATTTATAGATGATGAGGCTTTAAAGTAATTGAATACACAAAACAAGTTGAATAGTAGGCATGCAAAGTGGCTGAATTTATTGTAGGGGTATACTTTTATCTTCAAACATAAATCAAGAAAATAGAATCAGGTAGCATATGCATTAGGCAAGAGAGTAGAATTATTAGCTACTATGATGAGTTAAGTAGTTGGATTTGAAGATACCAAAGAATTATATGATATTGATCCATATTTTGGCAAGGTAGTTGAGCAATGAAGTAATCAATTAATAGGTGGGAAAGATTATAATCCTTGTGATTATATAATAAAATAAGGTTATTTATTCAAAGGGAAATAATTATGTATTGTAGTTGGGTCTATATGACATAATATAATAAAAGAATTACATAGTGGAGGTTTGGCTGGATATTTTATTAAGACAAACATAATAGATTTGGTGAAAGAAAAGTATCTTTGGATAAAGATGAAGAGAGATGTGACAAGGTATGTTTTGAGTTGTAGGATATGTCATGTGACTAAAGGAAATTTATAAAATAATAGACTATACATGCCATTGCTAGTCCCAAAAGGACCATGGATAGATTTTGTATGGATTTTATGTTGGGATTAACAAACACATAGAGAGGTAATGATTAATTTTTTGTTGTTACAGACGGAAAATTTAAAAATGTTTCATTTCAATACAAGTAAGAAAACTAATGATGTCACTAGAGTTTTAGAATTAGTTTTTAAAGATATTCTGAGACTGCATGGTGTTCAGAAAACTATTACTTGAGATAGGGACACAAAATTTCTATGTCACATTTAAAGGACATTGTGGAAGAATATGGGTAATAATCTACAATTTATTAGTTCATATAACCCATAATAGATGGACAGATGGAAGTTTTGAATAGGATCTTGGGAAATTTGTTGAGATGCATAATGAGAGAGAAGCCCAAGGAATGGGACTTGGATTTACCACAAGATAAGTTTTCATATAATATTTTAGTGGTCAATAGGGAAAATACCATTTAAAATAGTTTATTGGATAAATCCTATGGGTATTTTAGATTTGGTACAATTACCAATTGTAGATCGAATTAGTGATGATGCAAAAGCATTTACAAAAAATATATAGAAGTTGCAACGTGTAAGAAGAAAGTTGCACAAAATAAATGATAAATATGAAACATAAGTAGAATTTAGAAGAAGAGACAAGTTATTTGAATAATGAAATTTGTTAATGGCTTACTTGGGTAAATAAATATTTCCAAAAGGCACATAAAACAAGTTGACATATAAAAAAATTGGTCCATGTAAAATTGTGAAAAAATCAACGATAATGCATATGAGCTGAGTTTACCACATAATTTTTATATCTCTATAGTATATAATTTTTCATATTTATATGAATTTCATGGAGAATATGGTGGAGGTGATGATTATTAAGTAAATTAGGAAGAACACGTTATAAAGAAGAAGAAGGAAAAGATATTGCAGGTTTTGGATATGAAAACATTGAGCACAAGGCAAGGGAATTATAATAGGTATTTGGTCTAGTATGGACTACATAAAGAATACAAAACTTTGATTAAAAAATAGGATAAAAATAATATTTAAAAAAAAAATCTTAGTAGTATAATTAGGGAAATGCAAAGGAGATGAGTTATTTTTAACCAGAGGAGAATGATGTAGTAAAAATAGGCCAAAATTCTAGAGGCCATAACTTTTGATACATATATCTATTTGAGATCGTCCATGTGCCAAAATGACAATCAAAAAAGTTTATTTTTTTTACCTAAGATGCACTTTCCACTTAGAGGCACTTTTAAAAAAAAATTTAAGGCCAAATTAGACCATCTGAGGCTCCAAAATTATAGTATAATGATTTTTTAGGATTTTTTTATTTTTTTAAATTTTAAATTTTGATGACCAGATGTGAAATTTAGATTAAAATAATCATATAGGTTAATTTTAGTGTTTAGAGTATTTTGGTAGATTTTTAGAGGTTTTTTTAGATTTTAATTTTTGCATGTCAACTCTATTTTTGAGTTGAGGTTTATTTAATTATGGTTTTTAATTATTTAGATTAAATGAATACAAATCAATTCTAAGATATTATTTTGAGATCTTGGCCTATTGTGAATTTTTGGTCTTGATAGTAATTTTGGTTCATTAATGGATGGTCACTTGTTCTTATATATTAGACTTGTCCATGAATTTGAAAATTGGTGGTGACACATTATAAATAATTTTGTAATTCCTATTCAAAAATTGTAATTTTCATGTGGGTATAAATTATTAATCCATTGCAAATAATGATGAATGTAAATTGAGATTTAAATGGGTGTGGGGTTAAAATGAAATAATGTTCTACTTTAGCTCAAAGAGAGACAAGTAACCAACTAGAGGATACATATATGTGCTTTAGAATAACATGTTATTGGTTTTTTTGAATTAAATAACTACATAAAACCATGCTCCATCAAGTTTCACGCTTGGATTAAAAACAATTATTAATTGTTACTTATTGATAATCATTAGAAACATCATTAGTTCCCAATGTTGGTTTGATTCAGTTTTTCAATCATTTAACAATTATAATTTAAAATTATTATGTAGTTCAGATAGGAAACAGTGTACAATCTATGAAAATTACTAGTAATACATGTTATACATTAACTAAAATATTATTATTACTTTTAAAATTAATTTCAATGTAAAGCTGAATCTTAATAATATTATCTTCTACAATGCCTCCAAAAAATAGTTTTTTGATTTTGTCTTAGAAGGATTTTTAATTCAAAAACAATATACAAAAAATAAAGATAGATCCCAATTCAACATTGACAATATAGCATAAATGGAATATATGAGTCATTATTTAATGCCTGCATCCATGAAATTTTAATTAATATTTTAGTCTATGTATGATATAAATATCATCGTAGATAGAGTTTTAATGAAACTATTGGTAACTTCTAAAGTGGAGGTCTACCCATTTTTATTGGGATTTGGAGCTTTGTAAAATAAAAAGGGTGAAAATTATTAATAATATGGACAATATTTGGAAGGAACATGGAATTAGTGTAAATAATGTAAGTACTATTGTATTCAGCACACTAAACAAATGATTACATAAATAAAATTTTATCATTTCAATGAAATTTTGTTTTGAAAAAATATTTTATCAATGGAAAATGGCTTATGGTGACATTTTTTATAGAACTCGTCTTGATTTGGGATAGAAATGATGTAATAAATTTTATGAAATAAGTTGGACTATTTGTGACAAGTTTTAAAGAATAAAATAAATGAATTTGAGTTGATATTTACTTATGATATTAAAAAACATCATATCATATTTGAAGAAACATTTATATGTAATGTTATTGATTGTAAGATTTTTTCATTCATTATTTGTAATTAATTTTTTTAGATATTTATATATTATTGGAAAAATAATTTTTTATTTCAAAATTTTTACTTCTATGAATTCCCCCCCCCCCCCCCCCACAAGTTTTTTGGTACTATGAGTTTCTCAGAAATAACATAATATTCAAAGTTCATTGTAAGTTAGTGTTTAACTAAGAATTAGAAAATGGTTTATATATCATTTTAAAATAAAAAATAAAAAATAAACTTATTTAAAAATAATTATTATAACTATTGACTCTTTCTGATATCATTCCTTATGGAAAGAAGTTCTTAGTATAGTGAGAAGAATGACTATCACTAAATCAAGGCATTACTAAATTTATATTGCTAAATAAACATTTATATTTTTCACAATCATGTTATCAATACTTTAGTCATGTGTTTAACACTAAATTTTTGAATATCACAAGTAAACATTTTCATATTAGGTTGTGGTTTACTTACTTTAGCTCAAGTGTAAAACATTAATTCATTCAACACCTTCAATGGATATGAAATGTGGAATTTATTTTTACATGGATATATCATAGTGAGAAATTAAAAACAAATTTTTCATGTCAAAGAAAGCAAATATTATGATAATATTCCTTAAAATATTTAAAATGGTTATAGATAATTACACACACTTGTACGGGATTAGAAAACATATTTTTCATAGGAAATAAAACATGATTTGTTTCCATAAATAATAAATACGTTTTATTTTTATTACCTCCCTCCCATAAGTTTTATGGCACACTACATTTAGATAATATAAAATTCACATACTTATGTACATTATTAGATCATGTAGGATCACATCCAAATTCACATCACTCTTTCCAAACATACAAGAAAATAATTAGCAACTATGATTGAGTCATCTTGATACCAATACATAATTTTTATTTTTTATAAAAAAAGTATAAAAAAAGTCAATTTCATCAAATTTTATGTTTTGATGGAGTTATTTTAAAGTACAAAAGTGACAGGTACTTTTAACATATTGGTAACTAAGTTCCATATTTATATGTAAGTGGATTAATCTAATAGTCACTTGCACTTATTAGTGTATATAAAAATAAAGGAATTTTTTTGTAAATATAAATAACTTTATTAGCCTAGTAATTGACTAACAAATCTATTTAAGTGAGATAATGTTACCACTTGATCTCTAAAATATTATTCACTATTAATATATATAATTTAATTCTCTCATCATAGTGATGGTTCACTAAGAGTGATCAAAAACATCGATTAAAAAAAAGAAAAAAAACTTTCCAAGAAACCTTAGTAAACAAATTAACATGTATCAGAAATAAAGAGAGGATGTACTTCAGAACACATAGTACACCATAATGATGAATTGCACTGAAAATCTCACTATAAATAGGATTACATTGATATATTACACATAATTAGTAGTGAATAATATTTAATTATCATCTATAAAGGATATAAATAATTAGGGTATGAGAGTGTGGACACAACTAGCCAATGGATAAGTAGTGAAGAGTGTGCAAATTTTACTTTCCATTAGAAAATCAGAAATTGCATCGAACTAGAAGATAATGCTAACCATAAAATATCAATAGTTGTGATAATATTTATCACCACAAGAACCTAAAGTGCCTTGTAACCCTAAATGGTCATATAATGATGAACTTTCATATAATAAACATCAGCTTGTTTCTATGACTCTGTATAATTTTTTTGGACATATTCTCTTTTCACTGGATATCTAATTGGATATCACTTTTTATTTCTAGACCAACAAGCAGTCTAGGACATAAATGAGGGTCCAAGATCCCCATGAATAATCCTTTTAAATAACAATACCACTTTGATGGTATGTTATAGCTAAAAAATTACAAGTTGCACTAACCGTATAACCATACCATCTTCCAACATTACCAGATCTACCACAACACATGATGCTATATGCCATAAACCACAAGTTAGTCAAACTATCCAATAATATTTATTTACTAAATACACTACAGCTAACATACATCCACTTGCTTGCTCTATGGATACCAATACCACTATTAACATCTGCATCTAACCTCGCATACCTTAATGGTAATTGAACCTTGGCAGGAATGGATAAATCTAAGTGACCTCATCAAATCACCCCCACCTCATTGGATATGATTATGTATTATTAATGGTTATGTGATAAACTCATTTATTAATTTTGTTAATTTATATTATTTATAACTGCAATCACTATCTAATGTATATCTAACATTAATAATGGAAATCTGAACAACATTTAGTAGATCCTATAAGAAATGTGTAGTGATTAATTAATAATTATTTGTATCCATATTTCACTTAGGCACAAGGGTGTGTAGGTCAAAACAAAGGATATTTTTTAGTTTAGATGGAAAAAGAGGGTTTTGAAACACCCCTATAAACTTTTACAAATATTTTTATAGCTAAATAAAACATTTATAGTTTAAGAAGAACCCTAAGAAATATGCAAACAACAAAGGTAACACAATACAAAGATAAACCAAATGCAAAACCTCCAAAAAACTACCCATAATGATGTAAACTATAAAAACTATGGGAAAATAAGGGATCAGACAACCCCAACAAACTAGTTATCAAACGTCATTTGTCCTTTTATAATTAGAATCATGATTTAATATTTCATTGATGTTGCGATTCAACTTTAATTGAATGTTTTTGAAAATATGGTTATTTTCTAAACATCCATTTCTCCTCTTTAGAACAAGAGTGCAACCCTTCTTATCCAGGTCGAGATAAAAATGTAGAAAGATTTTGATTGAATCAATATCCTTATAGTTTTCATTATTAAAGACATTAAAGTTTCTAAAAGGAGTGTTAGAACTAGCTAAGGGATCTCCTTCTATTCTTTTTAGTGATATTGGGAATACTAGTTCCTCCCTTGTAAAATGGGATTAAAGATCATTGAAACATCATGATGACACTTCATCATTGGTGTCATCTCCATATATAGTGAGGTGGGATGGGAAAAAGTCCTTCTACCAAGATGTTTCTTTCTTCATTTTGAATTTTTTTTAATATATGGTCAAGTGGCTGATGTAAAAGCAACCAAGATATCAAAATGACATGCCATCTCAATCAAGAGGTTGAGACCATGAACGGTATTCTATATGGTAATTAATATTAGCATGCAGATATTTGGAGGTGTCTATTTTAACATAGATTCTGATTAACGTAGTTTGGGAGAACAAATTGGACAATAAATTTTATAATAATATAGGAAATTATAAATTATCACAAGAATATAAGAATAATTATGTACTAATAAATTAATAATCAAATATTATTATCTTTTATAGAATGGGCATGTACCCATTAAACCCTATATTCTAAGAATAATCAGGTTATAATCAATAAGGAAGCTAACATTATTATCTTTTTTAGAATGGGAATGTACCCATTATACATAATAACCTAATAATAATTCATAAATTATAAATTAGGAAGCCAATAAAATTATTTTTTATAGAATGAGCACATGCCCATTATACATAAAAATATAATAATATAATCCACTATGCACTATGTATTTTATTTTCTTGATAACATAGAGTGAAATATAACACTTATAAGTATATATGCCCCAATCCACTCAACATTACCTACAGGCTAGCATAAATAATATTTTATTTATAAACTTATACTAATGCTCAAAACTATGCATTGATATTTTACGTGATCTTTTAAGTGGAACCTATCATCTAGGTTCACCTAATCCAATTAAAGATCCTCATGACCAAGATAATTACAATGGTATAAGATCAAAAATTACTCCAATATATGATACCAATTATGTCATAACAAACGTAGAGCTCTAGGAGATTTTAGTATTTATGAAAAGTAATTTTCAAGATCTTAGCTGTTACATACTTTGCATTATTCATCTAAACATATTAGTTCCTATAGATAGATAACTTGAGTGCATTGACAAATAGATCACCATAGGGGAAAAATTAGTAGCTTTTTGAAGTTCCAAGTAGAGGGTGGTTGTTAAATAATCCAAGAACTCAATTTCATCCTTAATATCTTCACCATTACCTCACAACCTTTGTATTTCATCAACTTCTTTGAAAACTTAAATATAATGATTGAATCTGATAATCCCCTAAATAAAAATGGTGTATCTAAAATATTGATAGGGGTTGTTGTGTGAAGACGATACTACCATCATCTATTTTCAAGATTAAGTAACCCATATATCCTAAAATTTGAATAATTAGCTTGAAATTAAGCTCATATTGGAAGTTTTAGTTATCTAAATTTAAATTGTAATAATCACAAAAAGAATTGATGAAAATTATACTAACTCTTAGTTGGTTGTGTTATTCAAATTTATCATCCTTTTCCCATTTTAGTTATTATTTAAATATCTAATTAAAATTTAAATCCATTTTCGGTGATGTGAATATCCTAGTTAGTGAGCTCTAAACCATTTAAATCTCTTGACGGTAGCACGTATATAGTGTTTTAGGTTTTAATGGTGTTGGAAACACACCTAGAATTTTTTGCCTTCATGCTTGATGAGATATAGAGTTTGTTGAATGTCACTATAGTGGAGGCTTCGTTGGATATTTTGCTAAGACGAAGAAAATACATTTAGTGGAATAAAAGTATTTTTGGATAAAGATGAACGAATATGTGACAAGGTATTTTTTGAGGTGCAGGATATGTCAAGTGACTAAAGGGCATACATACAATACTAGACTATACATGTCATTACCAGTTCAAAAAGAACCGTGGATAAATTGTAGTATGGATTTTGTGTTTGGATTAACAAACACACAGAGAGGTAATGATTCAATTTATTTTATTTTAGATATATTTTTTATAATGGTTCATTTCATTACGATTAAGAAAACCAATGATGTCACTAGAGTTGTATAATTATTTTTTAAAGATATTTTGAGACTGCATGGTGTTGAAAAAACTAGTACTTGAGATAGGGACACAAAATTTTTAAGTAATTTTGAGAGGAATTTACGGAAGAATATGGGTAATAATATACAATTTCATATTTTATATAACCCATAAATAGATGGATAGATGGAATTTATGAATAGGAGTTTGGGAGATTTGTTGAGATGCATAATGAGAGAGAAGCCCAAGCAATGGGACTTCTATTTATCACAAGATAAATTTTCATGTAATAGTTTAGTGGTCAACAAAAAAATAACATTTAAATTTTTTTATGGGATAAATCATATGGGTGTTTTATATTTGGTATAGTTACCAATTGTAGATCAAATTAGTGATGATGCAAAAGCATTTACAGAGCATATATGGCAGTTGCAAGCAGTAAGAAGAAAGATGCAGGAAAGTATTGAAAAATATGAAACATTAGTAGATGTTAAAATAATACCAAAGGTATTTGAATAAGGAATGTTGGTAATGGATCACTTGGGGAAATGAATATTTCCAAAAGGCATGTACATTAAGTTGATGTAAAAGAAAATTGGTCCATGCAAAATTGTGAATAAAATCAAAGATAATGCATATGAGGTGAGTTTAACACATAATTTTTATATCTATATAGTATTTAATGTTTTAAATTTATATGAATTCTATGGATAATATGGTGAAGGTGATAAAGATGAAGTAAATTGGGAGTAGTAGGTTTCAAATAAGAAGGAAAAGATACTACAAGTTTCAGATATGAAGACAGTGAGAACAAGGTAAGGCAACTATAATAGGTATTTGGTATAATAAGAAAAATTTCATAAAGAAGACAAAACTTGGATTATAAAATGGGAAATAAATAATATTAAAAAAAATGTCAGCAGTGTAATTAGGGCAACTCACAGTAGCTGAGTTATTTTCAAGTAGATGAGATGATGTAGTAGAAATAGGCTAAAATTTTAGAGGCCATAAATTTTGATACATAGATCTATTTGATCGCTTTTACATGCCAAAATTACCATAAAAAAATTTTAGTCTTTGACCTAAGATGCACTTTCCACTTAGAGGCCCAACGAGACCATTTGAGGGTCTGGAATTATAGTTTAATGAATTTTTTAGAATTTTTTATATTTTAAAATTGCATATTTTTATGACCAAATGTTAAATTTAGATAAAAATCATTATATAGGTTAATCTTAGTGTTTATAAAATATTAGGAGATGTTTAGAGCTTCACGCACTTGCATGTGAAACTTACCAAAAATAAAAGATGCTAAAAATAGAAGGGGCTTTTTTTTTTTTTTAATTTATTTTAATTTTTGCATGTCAACTCTATTTTTGATTTGAGGATTATTTATTTATGGATTTTAATTATTTAAATAAAATGAATAAAAATTAATTCTGACTTATTATTTCGAGATCTTAGCCTATTGTAATTTTTATTCTTGATAGTAATTTTCATTCATTAATGGACACTCACTTGTTCTTATATACTAGACTCATGCATGCATTTGGGAATTTGTGGCCACACATTATATTTAATTCTAAATTCATATTCTAAACTTGTAATTTTCATGTTGGTATAAATTATTAATCCACTTCAAATAATGATGAATGTAAATTGAGATTTTTATGGTTGTGAGGTTAAAATGAAACAATGTTCAACTTCAGCTTGAAGGAAGAGAAGTAAACAACCAGGGGATACATTTAATCAACAATATGAGCTTTAGAATAACATGTTATTGGTTTTTTCAAATTAAATAACTGCATAAAATTATGCTCCATCAGTTTTCACACTTGGATTGAAAACAAGTATTACTTATTACTTACTAAAAATAATTAAAACATCATTAGTTCCTAATGTTTGTCTGATTTAGTTTTTTAATCATTTAACAATTACAATTTAAAATTATTTTGTAGTTTAGAGATGAAATAATGAACAATCTATGCAAATTACTAGTAATACATGTTATACATTAACTAGCATATTATTATTAATTTTAAAATTAGAGTCAATGTAAAACATAGTCTTAATAATATTAACTTCTGTAATGCCTCCAAAAATCATTTTTTAATTTTGACTTAGAAGTATTTTTAATTCAAAAATAATATACAAAAAATAAAGATATATACTAATTCAACAATGATAATATATCATAAAGGGAATGTATGACACATTATTTAATGACTGCATCCATGCAATGTTAATTATTATTTTAGTCCATGTATGATATAAATGTCATCATATAAAGAATCATAATGAAACTATTGGTAATATCTAAAGTCAAGGCCTACCCATTTTTAATTGGATTCGGATCTTTATAAAATAAAAATGGTGAAAATTATTAATAATATGGATAATATTTGGAAGGAACATGGTATCAATGTTAATTATGTAAGTACTATTGTATTCAACTCACCAAAAAAATGATTACATAAATATAAATTTATCATTTCAATGAAATTTTATTTTCAAATTTTATTTTATCAATGGAAAATGGCTTATTGTGACATTCTTTACAGAACTAGTCTTGATTTGGGATATAGATGATGGAATCAATTTTATGAAATAAGTTGGATTGTTTTTGACAAGTGTTATACAAGAAAATAAATGAATTTGAGTTTATATTTCATTGATATATTAAAGAAAAAAGATCATATTTATTTATATATAATTTTATTGATAGCAAGATGTTTTCATTCATTATTTGTAATCACAATTATTTTGATAATTAGATACTATTGGAAAAATAATTTTTTATTTCAACATTTTTGTTTCTATGAATTTCCCCTCGAAATTATTTTCTACTATGAGTTTTTCATAAATATCATAATATTCAAATTTCATTGTAAGTTAGTGTTTAACTAAGAATTTCAAACTAGTTTATATATATTTTTAAAATAAAAAATTAAAATCAACTTATTTAAAAATAATTCTTGTAATTATTAACTCTTTCTTATATCATTCCAAATGGAAAGAATTTTCTAGTATAGTTAGAAGAATGACTATTATTCAAAGTTCAGGGCATTACTAAATTTGTATTGATAAAGAAATATATAAGTGTTTCACACTCATGTTATCAATACTTAGTCAGGTGTTTAACACTAACTTTTTGAATATTACAAGCAAATATTTTCACAATGGGTTGTGGTTTACTTACTTTTGCTCAAGAGTAAAACATTATTTCATTCAACACTTTCAATGGATATGAAATATGGAATATATTTTTACATGGACGTATCATAATGAGATATTGAAAACAAATTTGCCATGTCAAACAAAGGAAGTATTGTGATAATATGCATTAAGAGATTAGAAATGGTATAGATAATTACAAACAATTGTATGGGATTAGAAAACATATTTGACATAGGAAATAAAACATTATTTTTTCCATAAAAAATTAATCCTTTTTATTTGTATTTCCTCCCTCCTATAAATTTGATGGCATACTAAATTTAGATAATATAAAATTTACACACTTATGTACATTGTTAGATAATGTAGGGTCGCATCCAAATATAGATCACTCTTTGGAAACATATAACATAAGAATTAGAAACTATGATTGATTTATCCTGATACTAATAAATAATTTGTATTTGTTATAAAAAATATATAAATAAAGTCAATTTCATCAAATTTTATGTTGTGATGGAGTTATTTTAAACTACAAAAGTGAGTAGTACTTATAACATATTGGTGACTAAGTTTCATATTTATATGTAAGTGGATTAATTTAATAGTCACTTGGAATTATTAGTGTATATACAAATAAAGGAATAGTTTTTTGTAAATATAAATAACATTGTTAGCCTAGTAATTAACTAACTAATATATTTAAATGAGATAATGTTTCCAGTTGATCTCTAAAATATTTTAATATAAAATTGATTATGAAATCTAGATCATTTCATTCTCACATTGCAATGATGGTTCTCTAAGAGTGATCCCAAAAATTGATTAAAATTTTTTAAAAACTTTCCAATAAACTTTAGTAAAAAAATTAACATGTATCAACAATAAAGAGAGCATGTACTTCAAAACACATAGTACAAAACAATGATGAATTTCATGGAAAATATCACTATAAATAGGATTAGATTGATCCAATACACATAATTAATAGTTCATAATATTTAATTATTATGTATAAGGGATAGAAATAAGGAGGGTATGAGAGTGTGGACACAACTAGCCAATGGATAGGTACTGAAGAGTGTGCAAATTTTATTATTCACTAGAAAACTAGAAATTGCATCAAACCAGAAGATAATGCTAACCATAAAATATGAATAGTTGTGATAGTATTTAGCACTATAAGAACCTTAAGTGCCTTGTAACCCTAAATGGTCATATACTGATGAACTTCCATATAATAAACATAAGCTTGTTTCTAAGATTGTCTATTATTACTTTGGATACGTATTCTCTTTTGATAGGATATCCAACTGGATGTCACTTTTTATTACCAGATCAAATACTAGTCTAAGACATAAACGAGGGACCTAGATCTCCATGAACAATCCTTTTAAATAAAAATACAACTTTGATGGTTTGATATATCTAAAAAATTATAAGTTATTGTCACCATTAAACCATAATAGCTTACAACATTACTAGTTCTACCACAAGATATGATGCTATAGCCCATAAACCACAAGTCACTCAAACTATTTAATAATACTAATTTACTAAATACACTACACCTGCCATGGATCCACTGTCATTCGCTATGGATACCAATACCACTATTAACATCCACATCTAGCCTAACATACCTTAATGGTAATTGAACCTTAGTGGGAATGGATACATCTAAGTGACCTCACCGAATCACCCCCAACTCATTGGATATAATTATGTATTATTAATGGCTATGTTGTGAACACATTTATTAATGTTGTTAATGTATATTATTTATAGTTACAATTACTATCTAATGTATAGCTAAAATTAATAATAGAAATGTAAAGAACATTTAGTGGTTCCTATAAAAAATGTGTAGTGATTCATTACTAATTATTTTGATCCCTATTTCAATTAGGCACAATGGTGTGTAGGTCACAATAGAGGATATTATTTATTTTAGGGTAAAAAAGAGGGTTTTGAAAGGCCCCTATGAACTTTTACAAATATTTTTATAGCCAAATAAAACATTTATAGTAGAGGAAGAACTATAATAAATAAGCCAAAAATAAAGGTAACATAATACACATGTGAACCAAATGCAAAACCTCCATAAAAGGTACCCATAATGATGTGAACTATAAAAACAAGGGGAAAATAGGGGATCAGATGGCCCCAACAAACTAGTTATCAAACATCAGTTGTCCTTTTACAATTGGAATCATGGTTTAATATTTCATTGATGTTGTAATTCAACTTTACTAGAATATTATTCAAAATATATTTATTTTTTAAACAACACTTTCTCTTTGTTAGAACAAGAATGTAACCCTTCTTATCTAAGTCAAGAGAAAAGTGTAGAAAGTATTTGATTGAATTGATATCCTTGTATTTTTTAGTAACCAAGACATTAAAGTTTCTAGAAGGATGGTAGAACTATCTAAGGGATCTCTTTCTATTTTTTAGTGATATTGGGAATACTAGTTCCTCCCTTGTAAAATGGGATTAAATATTATCCAAAGATCATGATGACACTTCATCATTGGTGTCATCTCCATACATGGGTAGGTCGGTTGTGAAAAAGTCCTTATATCAAGATGTTTCCTTCTTCCATTTGAATTTTTTATAATTTATGGTAAGGTTGCCAACATAAAATAAACTACGACATAAAAAAAAAACATGCCATCACAATCAAGAGGTTGATACCATGAATGGTATTCTATATGCAAATTAATATTAGCATGTAGATATTTGGAGTTGTATATTTTAACATGGATTTTGGCAAAGGTAGTTTGGGAGAACAAATTAGACAATAAATTTTATAATAATATAAGAAATTATAAATTATCACAAGAATATAAGAATAATTAAGTAATAATAAATTAATAATCCAATATTATTATCTTTTGTAGAATGGACATGTACTCATTATACATTAGACTCTAAGAATAGTTAGGTTATAATCAATAAGGAAGCTAATATTATTAACTTTTTTAGAATGGAAATGTACCCATTATACATAATAACCTAATAATATTTTGGAAATTATAAATTAGGAAGCCAATATTATTATCTGTTATAGTATGAGCATATGCCCATTATACATAAGAATCTAATTATATAACCCACTATGCACTAATTATTTTATTTTCTTGATAACATATAATCCAATCTAAAATTTATAAGTATATGTGCCCAGATCCACTCAACATTGCCTATATGTTAGCGTAAATACTATTTAATTTATAAACTTATACTAATGATCAAAACTACGCATTGATATTTTACATGATCATTTGAATGAAACCTACCATCTAGGTTCACCTAATGCAATTATAAATATTCATGACCAAGATAATTACAATGGTAAAAGATCAGAAAATTATTTAATAGATGGTACTAGTTATGTCATAATAAATGTAGACCTCTAGGAGATTCTAATATTTCTTAAAAGTAATCTACAAAATATCAACTATTACATACTTTCCATTATTCATTTGGATAAAATCATTCCTACACATAGATAAATTGAGTACATTGAAAAATAGATCACCATAGAGGAAAACTTAGTAGCTTTTTGGAGTTCTAAGTAAAGCGTAGTTGTTAAATAATCCAAGAAATCAATTTCATCCTCAATATCTCCATCATTACCTCATAAATGTTTTAGTTCATAAACTTTTTGAAAACTTAAATATAATGTTTGAATCTGATAATTCCCTAAATAAAAATGGTGTACCTAAAATATTGACAGGGGTTGTGGTTTGAAGATGAGACTACCATCATCTATTTTCAAGCTTAAATAACTTGTATATCCTAAAATCTGAATTATTAGATTGAAATTATGCTCATATTAGATGTTCAATTAATCTAAATTAGGATCGTAATATTGTCAATAAGAATTGATGAAAATTATAATAACTCATAGTTGGTTGTGTAATTCAAATTTATCATCTCTTTCCTAGTTTAGTTAGTGTTTAAGTCTCTAATTAAACTTTAAATCCATTTTTAGTGATGTGAATCTCCTAGTTAGTCAGCTCTAAACCATTTAAATATCTTGAGGGTAGTACTTATATAATATTTTAGGTTTCTATGGTGTTGGAACCACACCTAGATATTTCTACATTGGTACTTGAGGATATTATAAAGTTTTTTGAATGTCATTTGGGGTGTCAAAGTAGAGATAAAAAGGACCCCCTAAGTGACACTAAGTGAAATTTAATTTGATATGTGTTCTTTATTTTATTGAAATGTGGGTGTACAAATTGGATACATGGAATACATGAGCTGGGAAGGTTTTTAATAGGTATAAAAGTTATAAATACAAATTTTTTAATTGGTTAATGATTTTTGTGTTGTGGTTTCTAACATTCCAAGTGGCATATAAAATCAATGTGGAGTTATCTAAATGGATTAAGGGACATGGATATTTAAAATACTCTAACACATAACATTCCCTCTTGGTAATGGTGTGACATGATAATTTTTTTTGATATAACATCGTACCATCCTATTATTGCTTTAGGTGATGTTAGATACCACAAAAACTACTCTAATTGTCCTATGGGTGCTTGGGAGTATGGTATGGCACATATACCTTATATAGTGGATGCTTATTCCTATGATATATTGTCTTTACTCTCATCCTTAGATATATCTACATCACTATTCTCCAAGTGTATAACTAGACATGTGTCATGCTATGATTGTGTTTGGGGTCTTACAGAGCACATATTTTAAAAATCCATAGGACCTACAAGAAGAATATAAAGATCAATCTACTTAAAAAATTTAAATCAAAATGTAATCTTCATTTTCTAAAATGATCTTGTGAAGGTGTTTAGTTAGATTTTAGGAGTACCACTACAAGATATCATGACCTGCCATGTCAACAATGAATTGTATAAAGGAAATTGTTTGTGTTCAAAAAATTAAGTTAAAAACACTATAAATCACTGAAGGAAAAAAATAAAATATAATAAGAAACCCATGAATAAAATTAAGGAAAGGAATTGATAGACAAGGATCTTTAAATATTTTCATTAAAACATATAATTTAAACTTGATTAAACATCATTTTTCCATAGGGTCTGAAGTTGAGTACCAATACATAATTTTATAGGGATTCCTTTTGGGATTCCCCATATATATAGGGATAAGTGGATGTGATGGTCATAACAAGAACATAAGTATATTTTTAATGGGAATGAGCCCATTCAACAAGAATATAATAATATAAGAATATGGGAAACTATAACTATGTAAGTTGATACTCTTATCATTATACATAATAGCTTAAGAATATAGGAAATTTTAGTAGTTAATAAGTTAATATTATTATATTGTTCATGTCCATTATATATGTTAATAATCTAAGAATAATTAGGCAATAATTAGCTAGGAATCCAATATTTTTATATTTTTTGAAATAGGCATGTGCCCATTCTTATCAATAATTTGAGGAATAATTAGGATTTTGTCATTAAGGAAGACAATATTATTATTTTTTATAGAATCGGCATGTGCCCATTCTACACAAAAATATTATTATATAAGTAATTATCAATGATAAAAGTAATATTATTATATTTTGTAAAATGAACATCAGCCTATTATACATAAGAATATTAGGAATAATTAGGAAATTATAAATTAGTAAATAAATATTCTTATCTTTTTTATAATATGCATGTGCTCATTATACATAAAAATCTAAGAATAATTAAACAATTTTAAATTAGGAAGCCAATATTATTATCTTTGTGGAATGTGCATGTGACTGTTCTACACAAGTGTATAAGATTAATTAGAATAATAATATTTATAAAGAGGGTTACTTTAATATAGTAAACTACTTTATAAATTTGTACAATCCTTTTTGGTCAATTATAAACTTATTTATTGTGATGTTGTCATTTTTTTTATGTCATGTTCAAGTTTCTGACCATCTATGGTCTAGTTGTTTTTTATATAGTCTTGGAGGTTTGTCATGTGTCTAGTATTGATGGTTTTCTTTTTTTTGTCTATCTCACTTTTTAATAGAGTTGGGTCCCTATCAATATCAACTTTTTACCCTTTACAAAAATATTAAGAATATAATCAATTTTTTCCATAGTGTTCCTATCTAGTTCATGATGGGAATGTGCCCATTTTACACTAATATATATTAGTGATATCAATAACTTTGGAAAAAATGGATTTTTATGTTCCTCTAAGAATCAATTCTATCATATTTTAAATATTTAAATATTAATAATAATTCTTTCAAACTTATGATCTAGTGAGTACATAAATTATTTTTAAAGGGTTTAAAAACATGAGCCACTCAGCAAGTTATGACTAATTATTTACAATAGGAAAAAGTAGGTCTTTTTCATAATTTCTCCTTACTAAGATATTTCATATAGTGAAGTTGAATCAAACTAGGAAAAAGATATGAGGAATGGTTTGTGTAAATATAATATCCATGTTTAAGAATAACCTCTAGTTGTTTCATTACCTACTAGGGGAACATTAGGTGATTGGGATAATGCTAAACATGAAATAAATTTTAGAGAATGTAGTAAGTGTGAAAAATGAATAAAATTCACTTTGAAGTTGTATTATATATATATATATATAGAAAGTGGCATGGTTAATTCCAAAACATCAAAAATATTAGTGTCATTTATATAGTTAGAAGTTAGAACTGTATATAAATGGAGAAATCATTGTAGAGGAAACCACTAATAATATTTTTTATAGATATAAACTAGCATTCATAACACTTTATCAATATGCATTCAATTAATCCATTGTCCACCAATTGAATATGTATACATAATTGGGAAACATATTTATTTCATTCAAGAATATTTACATATACAAGGAGGAAACTATTGTCCAAGTTAGAAAAATAAACATTGGTATCACACTTAAAAGAAATAAGCACATCTACAATGGAGGAAAATATATCAATAAATATGAAAATGAATTAAAAAAAAAAATGAATCTTCAACACCTAAATAGATTCAAATTTTCCTATTTAATAAAAAATATTTCAAAATGGGAGTTGAACGCTTCCACCAAGGTCCTTATAAATACTATTATTGATCACTTGATTTACCAAGTGGTGATAAATTGGTTATATCTGTGTCATGCAATCACTTTCATCTTCATTAATAGGAAATATTACTTCTATTTAGAAAAGTAATTGGTGATATCTTTGACATTGAGTTCAAATGTTAGTTGTAGGATTTTAAGACTAAATTCTACATTATTGATGGCCCACATACCATTTGAACTTAGAAAATTTTCCTAGAAAACCATGAGTTTTCTAGTTTTCATGACAAAATAAAACAAATGTCATCTCATATTTTTTATTTCATATCCAAAAAATTATAGATAATTAGTATATGGAATAAAAAAATATGTGGAAAAATATGAGTTTTAACAATGTTTACTAACTAATCTTACAAATCCAAGGTAATGTGGATCCTAAAAAAGTAATGTCATGTTCTAGCGATGATAACATAGATAACTAGAACATAATTAAAATATCTAAATCAAATCAACTAATAATAAAACACGTGAAAATATAATACTCATTTAACTACTTTATATATAAAATTACTATAAATTATTTTTGGGTTTACATATAGACATTTAGAAAAGAGTGTCTAGACATTATTAAAAATTAAAAGTGGTCAACATTAATGCTAACTTATCATTTATCCTACTTCCCCATGAAACATGAGGAAAATGAGTTTTAGTTTTTTATATCTACATAAATGGGTGGCTAGCTTATCTATAAAGTAAAGTGAACTATAAACAAGCCACTCATATCTATATAAAGATAATATCATGTAAAAGTATGTCAACACGTGGAAATTATGACATCGTAGTAATGCATATATAGTGAAGGCACATATGAAACTTATGGAATATAATACCATATAATTTGTATCTCAATATATTTATATCTATAAGGCACACAATGCTAATTTTCACTAAATAAGACTATGTAGTAAGGAATTTCATGATGTAAATCATAACACAACACATAAAGGGGAGGTATGTGCTATGGATCACAACACCTATAAACATAAAAATTTCAAAATATTAGAAAAGTCAACTTAAAATGTCACATAATAGCATAGAATTCCATAAATAAACTAAAAGGGCTACATACAATGGACATAAACATCTCACTAACAAGAAAGGTTAAAGAGACATAATAAAATGGAAATAAATGTTCAATATACAAGGATAAGGAGACAAAAAAGGGGGGAATAAATGCCACATTCTTTTTTGTTAAGAATCCTAAAAAAACAAAAGATTCAATCCAAAATAATTAATAAGACTAGGTTATGGTTGAAAACCAACATCGTTGATGAAGTATAGAACATGTGAAACTACTATATGTTAACCATATATGTCATTATGATATCATATTAAATAGCATATATATTTAGTTCTATTTAATAAATGACAAAATAACAAGGCCTACATAAGAAATGTATGTGGCTTAACATGGTAAATAGGTCATAAAAATAAATGGGATATGATAATGTAACTGATAAACGTAGATCCTTCCAACATTGGCATATGTCTTGGGTATAATAAAGGTCCAAAATCTACATTGGCATGTTTGATATGTATGCCCAAAATCACACACATGGGTAAATGCATGGAATTGGGGGGCCAAAATGGGGTCATAAATGGACATTTTTTACCTAAAAAAAAGGAAACCTTAACTTGTATAATTTATTTGAGACAAGTAAACTTAAAATTTGAAAATTTCATATGAAAAATAATTGTAGAATTTTGAGTCTAGTTTATAGTTTTTTTTGAAATAGTCAAGTATAAGTAGGTCAAACATACAAAATTCAAAGAGGCAGTACTATCTTTTTATTAAAATTAGAGTAGATATTTTTTTTGTAGCCCATCATAAATTTAGCATCCGTTACTTTTTCTTTAAAGATTTTGCTGGAAATTTAGATAAGATCATCTAGTTTTCAACATATAGTTTTTAAAATTATTTAATTAATATTTAATTTTTTATTAATTTCACAAGTCAATAGACCTTTAAATATGATTAATAATGTATAGAAAACCGTACAGCCCCATAACTACCTCAAAAATATAAAAAATAAGATTTTATTTTGAATGTGTATAGATTTAGGTCTAGTTTTCGAACATATAATGATTTTCCTGGTTTGAATGAATGAATCAAAATATATGTAAACATTGATGGACATATATAATTATCACATATAACACTCTAAAAAGACATAATTATAAATAAATATAGATAACAACCTTAAAGTAATAAAAATATAAACAAATATATATTTAGAAAGATGAGAGCACAGTCAATGTTATAGTCATATTTTAAGGAAATTTTTCAATATATTTCATAGTGTTTAGTAAAAGAAAAGTTTCATTTTGTTATTTTTAGAAAAAAAATCAATTCGAGTGTGAGGTTATAGGTCTATGCATGAAATTACTATATACATATAATTAGAAATAGTAGAACCTCATACATGAAATTACCATATACATAAAATTACTACATACACATAATTACCATATACATAGAATATTTTACTATTAGTTATTAAAAATATGTGTGTGATTTTAGTATTTAAAACCATGTATGAAGTATTATTGATATAAAAACATGTATGCATAATGGTTTATTATTACATTGGCATGCATAATATACAAATAAAATGTTTATATTTAGATAGGGACATATAATTTCTTATACTTTAAAGTATATTTTATTTATATAATTTCACGATGTTTGAGAGTGGTTTTATACCTCTAATAGATATAATTCAAATTTTAGGTTTTGGAGGATCATGTATTATTTTAAACATAGTCATATTCTAGTGTTTCAGGGTTTTAGACTTAGCCATATTTTATAGTTCCATGATTTCAAGGAGATATCATAGGAGGTATGAAGGCATTAAGCAATGTAGGTATGATATTATAATATGTTAAAATCACTCACAAAGTGCCACAATTCAACCCCATCTCATTCCCTTTGCATCACTTGAGGCATACATTGTAGGAGAAATGCATTGTCAAGCACCTAATGCATACAACAAATATCTAATCCACAAAGGAATACATAATATGATTTCTAATTATGGGGTACTTTTTAAACATCAATCCCATAAATAAAAAACATGCATCAATAATAAATGCACCACTTATTTCATGATATAGATCATGGATATTTTAGCCATATTTTGATAAATTAAAGCAATAGTCAACTTGAGCAATTAGTGATGTGATTTGGGCCAAATTGAACCATATGAACCTAATTATTTTTTTAAATTATGTTAATGGGGCATAAAAAATATTATTTAGGGCTTAAAGTGTCTATGATTTAAATTTAAGTTATGTGGTTTAGGGTATATGGTATGGAGTCCAATCCTAAAGGAATTTAAGGCCAATTTGAGATTATTAAACCTACTTGTAATTATAGAAAGTGTTTTTGGGAATAATTATCCCTAATGTCATCACATGTTGAGTGAATTAGTTAATTTATGTAATAAGTGATGTGATTTTAGACAAATTGATACCTATGAAAATAATTATTACTCTAAAGGATGTTAATTAGGACTATATTGATTAATTTAGGGTTTGAGGTTTAAGATTTAGGGATTAGGGTTTAGGGCTTAGGCCTTAGAATATAACATATAATTTTTAGGGTATAGTGTGTAGGGTCTAATAATGAAGTAAATTTGGTGAATTTGAGCTTATTGAGCATATTTATGAGTAAAGAATGTCATTTTTGACTCAATTAGCACCAATGTTATCATAAATTAAACCAATTAGTCATTTTGGGCTTTTAATGATGTAATTTTGGGCCAAATTAAGCCCTATCAATGTAATGTTTATCGTAAATGTTATTCATTTGGGATAAATTCATTGATTTAGGGTCTAAAGTTTATGATTTAGTGTTTAGGGTTTAATGATTAAGTTATAGGGTTGATGGTTTATGATATAGGGTCTAATTTTAAAGGCAATTAAGGATAATTTAAGATTATCAAACTGTTTGTGAATAAAGAATATGATTTTGGTCTTAATTATCACCCATGTCATCACAAATTAAGCTAATTAGTCAATTTGGGTAGCTAATGATGTCATTCTATCTATGATCGAGCTTGATGAACTTGATTCTAAGTCTAAATATTCTTAATTGGGATTAAAATTACTAGTTTAGGGTTTTAAAAGTTTATTATATAGGGTTTAGGGCTTCAAGTTTAAGCTATATTATTCAAGTTTTAGGGTCTATAATCTAATAAGAAAGTTAATCAAGGATAATTTGAGCTTATTGAGCTTATTAGAATGTGATTTTGGGTACAAAAGGCCCCATTGTCATCATAGGTTGAGCCAATTAGTCAATTAGGGTAATAAGTGATATTATTTGGGCTAAATTAAGTCCTATGAAAATAATTATTACTCTAAAGAATGTTAATTAGGGTTAATTCAATTTATTTTAGGTTTAAAATTTATAATTTAGGTTTTAGGGTTTAGTGATTGAGATATAGGATATAATGTTTAGGTTTTAGGGTAGAGGTTCTAATCACAAAGGTGATTGGGGCCAATTTGATCTTGTTAAACCTATTTGTGACTACAAAACATGATTTTGGGCTCAATTAACACTAATATCATCACATATTTAGCTAATTAGTCAATTAGATCAATAAATGATGTAATTTTAGCTAAATTGAGCTTTGTGAACCTAATTCTTACTATAAAGGTCATTAATTTTTGTTGAATCAATTCCTCTAAGTTTTAGGGTTTAAGGTTTATGAAATATTGTTTAAGGTATAGTGTGTAGGTTTTAAGATATAGGGTCTAATTATAAAGGTAATTAGGGATAATTTGAGAATATTCAACCTACTTATGACTACATAAAGTGGTATTGGGTTGAAATAGGTTTGATGTCATCAAAAATTGAGCCAATCAATTAATTGGGTAAAATTTTGATGTAATTTGGTTTAAATTAAGCCCTATGAAATTAATTCTTAGTTAAATGATGTTAATTATGGATAAAATGCTTGGTTTAAGGTTTAAATAGTTTACAATTTAGGGCTTAGGGTTTAAGGTATATGGTTTATAGTTTAGGGTATAGGTCTAATCAGAAAGGAAATTGGAGCCAATTTTAGCTTATTAATCTTAGATATGAATAAATAATGTGCTTTTGGGAATAATTAGCCCTAATGCCATCATAGCTTGAGCTAATTAGTCTATTAAGGTAATAAATGATGTAATTTTGGCTGAATTGATCCCTATGAACATAAATATTACTCTAAAGGATGTTAATTGGGACTAAATCAATTGATTTAGAGTCTAGGGTTTATGATTTATGGTTTAGGGTTAGTGCTTAGGGTATAGGATATGAGGTTTAGGTTCTAGTGTATAGTATTGAATAATGAATGTGATTTTGGGCTGAATTACCCTAAATGTCATAATATATTGAGTCAATTAGTTAGTTGGGTAAATTAATGATGTGATTTAGGATAAATTGAGCCTTGTGAACCTAATTCTTTCTCTAAAGGATGCTAATTTGGGCTAAATTGAATGGTTTAAGGTTTACAATATAGCTTTAAGGTTTAGGGAATATAGTTTAGTATTAGTCTTAAGTGTTTAGGGTAGAGGGTCTAATCATAATGGAAATGATTGTTTTAACTAGATACTAATTGATACAGGTGGTTGACTAACTAGGAATAACTAAAAAAAAAAAAAAAATGCTTAAATTTATTAAAAGATGACATAAGTATCCATGGTCCATGGAAAAAAAGAAGCAAAGTGTGAGATTTATTTGTGTGATTACTCTTATAAATGTATCGCAAAATCGTAAACCATGTTTTGTATGATTTTGTGAATTAGATGGTTCCTGAATACATTAAGGGCTCATTGATAAATTTTTCCAAGAGTGTATTCCTTAAGTGGTTCATAGAGAATGGGGTGGGATCGGATTATGGCACTATATGAGAGATGCTCCTATATTATTATATCATACATACATCCATTTGTGTAAACTTCATACCTCATATAATATCTCCTTACAATCCTAAAACCCTAAAATATGGCTATTTCTAAAACCTTAAAACCTTGAAATCTGACTAAGTCTAAAATGTGATACGATCCTCCAAAATCTAGAATTTGCATTAATGGTCCTAGAGGTTTGAAACCATTCTCAAAAATCCTAAAAGTATATAAATAAAATCTAAATTAAAGTATGATAAACTTTATGCCTGTATCTAAATGTATACGTATACTTAAATGTTTATTTTATTTATATACTATGCATGCAAATGTAAAATTAAAGTATTACATGTTTGGGTTTTTATAATAATAATACCACATCCATGATTCTAAAGAAAAGAATGATGCAAAAAAATAGGCTAATATTTTGGAGGCCATAACTTTTGACCCATATCTCTATTTGAGCTCTTCTACATGCCAAAACAAATATCCCAAAAATTTGATTCCATCCTAAGGTACTCCATGTACTTAGACATATCTCAAATATTTTTTAGAGTCTATACATGATCATCTAAAGGTCCAAAATTACCATTTAATGTTTTTTAAATAATTTTTTTATTTTTAAATATAGTATATTTTTAGGATTAAACATAAAAATTAGTTGAATTTCATCCCATAGTCTAATTTTTATATTTAGTGTATTTCAAGAGATTTTTAGATCTACACATGCTTGCATGTGAAACATACTAAAATAGTAGCTAGTAAAAATAGAATTTTTTCAGATTTTAGATTTTTTTTAATTTTTTCATGTCAAATATTATTATGATTGAAGCTTATTTAATCATGGTTTGGGTTATAATTATTTCAATTCATTCTATATGAATCAAGATAAGTTATTATTATCAAAAGCTTTACATATTCATAGTTTATTAGCTTGATAATTTTTTAATTCACCATCTATTATCAAAGAAAGTTTGAATCTTGGAAGAGTAAGACATGGTTAGAGGATGAGTAGGTAATACATAGATGAACCATGCTCTACAAAAGCTTTAAAGGTAATTGGAAAAACTATAGAGGTTATCACCAATCACAGAAGAAGACAAGGTGGTGATGAGGAGAACATAGATCATGACAAAGAAGTTTAGCAAGAAGAAGAACAACAAGAGCAACCACCATCGATAGAAGAGATGATGCTTTAGGATTTATAATGATGAAATGAAGGAATCAAGGTTGATGTTGTAGATTATGAATGAATTTTACAACTAGAAGAATTGATAGATTGGATGAATAACATGGAGAAGTTCTTTAAGTGGAAAACTATGAAAGAAGACAATACCGTAAAGTTTGCATTCACGAAATTAAGATGTCATAAAATTATTTGGTTGGATCACCGAAAAAAATAGATATAAAAAAATGTAAAGAGAAGATTAATTCATGGAAAAATGTAGGGATTAAACTAATGGAGAAATTTTGATCATGTGGATTATGAATAAACCATATACAAAAGATTTTAGAATTTGAGTAAAAAAGATCACAATATACAAAAGTATACAAATGAATTTTATAAACTTTTCATAGAAGTTGATCATGATGAAATAGAAGATAATATGGCTACAAGTTATGTAAATGGTTTGAAATTTACTATTAAATATGAATTAAGTATGCATATAATAATTTTCATGGAGGAGGCTTATCAATTATCTTTGAAGGTAGAAGAAAAAAATATATAGAATTTTAGAAGAACATCTCTTGGTACAAGAAGAGGTATATCCCCTCCAATAAGGTTATGATGTGGGTTTAGTACCACCATAGGTGGATATAATAATAATAGAGGAGAATCATCATGGTACAAAAAGGCATGATGATAATAGGAAAGAATTACATTACCAACAAAGAGCAAGAGGATTTGAAATAGGATGAGGTTATGGTGGAGCTAGAAGATGGATTCTGAATCAATGTAAATCTTATGTTTGTTATAGATGTGAGAATAAGGTCATAGAGAATTTGAGTGTCTTCACTATCAAGATCAAGAAAGGAGGCAAGAAGATCGCCTACCAAAAATCTAGTCAAGGCTGAAAAAGAAGATAAAAATACTGAAGTCGTACTAGTAGATGTTGGAGAGAATCCCATGATGAGAAGGATAATGATCACTCCAAGGAAGGACCAAGTGTAGAATAAATAAGGTAGTGATGCATGGATTTAATGAAACATTTTTTTAATAAGATCTACTTCAAGTGGAAAGGTTTGTAAAGTAATTATAGATGGTGCTAGTTGTGAAAATATGGTTTCTAAGTAAATGATAGAGAAACTAAATTTCCAGTGTGAAATGAATCCTAATCCTTATCAGATTTCATGGTTTAAGAAAGGGAATGAGGTTACAATATATAAAAGGTACTTAATCAAGTTTTATATTGGAAAACCTTATAATGGTGAAATATGGTGTGATGTTATTCTGATAGATGCAAGCCATTTGTTATTAGGGAGACCATGGAAATTTGATAGAATATTAATTCATGATGGAGCAAAGAACACATAAAATTTTGAGAAAGATGATATAAAGGAATTTTTATTATTTTTTAAAGAGGAAGAGAAGCTAGAAAGCATACTCACTATTAAATAATTTATCCAAGATATGAAGGTAGTAGGTTGTTTCTATGTATTCGTAGAAAAGAATGAAGACACAAAAATTGTGAAAATAACAATAAAATCAATAAGAGTGTTAAAAGAATATGTAGATGTTATGCTTGATGAGTTACTATATGTTTTACCAAAGAAGAGATATATTCAACATCATATTGATTTGATTCTAGGATTTACTCTATTCAATCAAGTAGCTTATAGGATGAGTCCAATAGAACATGAAAAATTAAATAAATATGTTACTAAATTGTTAAGAAAGAAGCTGATAAGGGACAATATGAGTCCATGTACAACACTGACATTGATAACTCTAAAGAAAGATAGAGGTTGGAAAATGGGTGCTGATACTAAAGCAATTAATAAAATTACAATCAAGTATAGATTTCCTATATCTCATTTAGATGATATGATAGATGTGCTTACAAAAGAAAAAATATTTTACCAAGATTTATCTAAGGAATGGTTATTATCAGATATGAATTCATGAAGGAGACTGGTATAAAACTACATTGAAGTCTAGAATGGGCTTATATGAGTGGATGGTGATGCCCTTCAAATTATTTAAAGCATCTAACACATTTATGAGGATGATGAATATAGTACTACAAGAATATATTGGTAAGTTTGAGGTTTTTTATTTTAATGATATCTTGATATTCAGTAAGACTGTAGAATTTTTATAGCATTTGAGAAGGGTATTGTATTTGCTAACAAAGGAGAAGTTGTATACAAATTTGAATAATTACAGGATTACATAGAATAGTTTGGCATTTTTTGGATTTGTACTTTCAAAAAATGGTGTGAGAATAGATGGAAAAAAAAAGTCAATTGTTGAGTGTCCTATTCAAAAAATCATTATAGAGGTAATAAGTTTCCATGGTTTAGTAACTTTTTACATAATATTTATTAAAAAAAATAGTAGTATTGTGGCACCAATAACAAATTGCATGAGAGGGAACGACTTTTCATGAATTAGAGAAGCCACTGAAAGCTTTAAATGTTTGAATAAGAAGATTATAAAAAGACCAATTTTAGCATTATTTTTTTTGACAAAGTGTTTGAGGTTGATTGTGATGATTCATTTGTGAGAATTAGTGTTGTGTTGAGTCTATAAGGAAAGCTAATAACAAATTTTGGTGAGAAATTAAATGAGGTAAGAATAAAATATTCTACCTATGATGTTGAACTTTGTACAATTGTATAAGCATTAAAACATTGGAGGCATTATCAGGTGCCTAAGTATTGTATCCTATTTACATATCATGAGGATTTGAAGTATGTGAATACACAAAAGAAGTTGAATAACTGGCATGCAGTGGGTTTCTTTCTTGCATGGGAATACTTTTATGTTGAAAAATAAATAAATAAAAATCATGTAGATGATGCATTGAACAGTAAAGTAGCATTATTAACTACTATTGTGAGTGAAGTAGTTGGATTTGAAGTTATCAAAGAACTATATGATATTGATCCATATTTTTGTAAGGTAGTTGAGTAGTGTAAGAATGCATTAATAGGTGGGAAAAATATTATTCATGATGAGTATCTTATACAAGAAGCTTATCTCTTCAAAGGGAAATAATTATGCATTCCATTTGGGTCTCTACAAGACAATATAATAAGAGAATTACATAGTGGAGGTTTGGCTAGACATTTTTGTAACATGAAGATAATAACTTTGGTGGAGGAAAAGTATTTTTGGCCAAATATTAAGATAAATGTGACAAGGTATGTTTCAAGGTGTAGGATATGTTAGGTGGCTAAAGGACTTACACAAAATACTAGATTATAAATGCCATCACCGAGTCTAAGAGGACCATGGATATATTTGAGTATGGATACTATGTTGGAATTACCAAATACACAAAGAGGTAATGATTCAATTTTTGTTGTTGTGAATAAATTTTATAAAATAGTTTATTTCATTGCATGTAAGAAAACCAATGATTCCAATAGAGTTGAAAAATTGTTTTTTAAGCATATTGTGAGATTGCATGGTGTTAAAAAAACTATTACTTCATATAGGGACATGAAATTCTAAGTCATTTTTGAAAGAATTTATGGAAGAAGATGGGTACTACATTACAATTTAGTAGTGTATATCACCCACAAATAGCTATATGGACAAAATTTGTGAATATGAGCTTGGGAAATTTATTGAGATGTATAGTGGGAGAGAAGCCCAAGCAATGGGGCCTGACTTTACCATAATTTGTGTTTGCATATAACAACATGAATAGATCAACAATAAAATCAACATTTCAAAATTTATAAGGGATAAATCCTATGGGTATTTTATATTTGGTAAAATTATCAATTATAAATTGAATTAGTGATGATGCAAAAGCATTTTTAGAACATATGAAATAGTTTTAAGGAGTAAGAAGATATTTGTAAGAAAGTAATGGGAAATGTAAAGCATGATTATATGTTAGAATAATATCTAAAGTATTTGAAGAGAGAGATTTGGTAATGTTTTACTTTAAGAAATAAATATTTAAAAAAGACATGTATGACAAGTTAAATTACATTAAAATTAGATGATGCAAAATTGTCAAGAAAATCAAGGACAATGCTTATGAGGTAAGTTACTGCATAATTTTGATATATGTCCAATACTTAATGTTTTCAATTTATATGAATTCCATGGAGAATATGGTGAAGGTGATGAAGATGAATATGTAAAATGGAAACAATAGGTTTCAAAAAAGATGACAAAAAAAAAAAGTGCAGGTTTTAAATATAAAGATAGTTAGCAAGAGGGAAGGTAATTATAACGTGTATTTGGTATAGTGGGAAGGATTGTTATAAGAATAAAACACTTAGATTGAATAATGGGACTTAAATTAGATTTTAAAAAAAAAAATCATTAGCATAATTAGGGCAAATCATAGGTTCTAAGTTGTTTTCAACCAGAGGAGAATGATGCAAAAAAAATAGGCCATACCTTTTGACTTGTAGCTCTATTTGAGTTCTTCCATGCACAAAAATGACCATCTCAAAAAATTACTATTTTAAGCTGATATATATAATTAGATTTATTTTATATATACATTTAGAGGACATTAATGATCATTTGATGGTTCAAAATTACCATTTAATTATTTTTTAGGAATTTTCAATTTTTAGAAATTATATATTTTTAGGACTAGATGTCAACTTCAGTTGAATTTCATCTCATAGGATAATTCTAGTGGTTATAATATTTTGCGAGATTTTTATAATTGCGCATGTTTGCATGTGAAACTTACTAAAAATATCAACTACTAAAAATAATTTTTTTTAGATTTTAGTTTTTTTATGAATTTTTGCATGTCAACTATAATTCTATGTCGAGGGATATTTAAGCATGATTTTAGTTTTTATAATTTTATTTCAATCAATATGAATCAATACATTTTTTTATTATCATAAGCTTTGCCTATTGATTTTTTATTGTCTTGATAGTTTTTTGGTTCGTTATCAAACCATGTACACAGTTCTAAATACTAAACCCACGTACATGTCCTAGCATGGTAATTAATAATCCTATGTGCTAACAACATGTACAAATTTTTTATAAACCATGTACTCTAAAGTATTCAAATCAATTTGAATGCAAAAAGTGTGCACTTTTTGGCCCCCTAATGCTATGCACTTACTTACATATAACTTTTGAAATGCATCTGTGTATTATAATAATATAAAATATACTAAATAGATGT
The DNA here is from genome assembly GCA_037957365.1 of Torreya grandis. NCBI lineage: Eukaryota > Viridiplantae > Streptophyta > Pinopsida > Cupressales > Taxaceae > Torreya > Torreya grandis. The sequence goes on along the minus strand of JARHVA010009215.1, from coordinate 82,052 downwards.
TAAATAAAATATGAAAATAATATAATATATCAACTCATATCATGTTTAGGTCATAAATATTTATTTTTTGAATATTATATATTTTTTAATTTCTTGATTTTTTATTTTTGTTGTATTTTTAAATTTATTTGAGTATTTGAAAAGGTGATACAAAATTTTACCAATGGGATAGTCATGGTAGGTACTAGTATCATATTATGTAAGCTATGTCATTCAATAATTAAAGGAAAAATGTTTATCTATATCTAAATATGAAAAATAATGAAGTATTATTATGAAACGATCATATTCATTCTTCATAAAACCTTGTGTACAATAAATATATCTACGATATATAGGACTCTATGGAGTTTTATATGTACTACACTAATCATAGGTATATGTTTTATCTAGGGAATTATTAAGGTCAACATAATCCCATTTTTTCAAAATTTAGATCCTTGAGACACTTTGAACTTTAACAATGAAAGCGTAGTTTGTTTTGAACATTAGAATTTGAAGATCATCCATTTGATAAAATGACCTATTGATTTGTGGTTTTTCTTTAAATTTAATTAATGATGCTAATGATTGGCCCTCATATCTTTAAGTGTCATGGTCTTTTGATATCTTGATAATTAATCATGGTTAGAGTTGACATATTGGCTCTATTAATGTTTTCACTAGTGTTTGATTTGTGAAAATTTACATCTAAATTCATGTTCTAAAATATATTTTAGAAAACCATAGGATAAACCCTTGGTTCAAATTTACATTTGATAGGAGCATTTTGTGGTAATATTTCAAATTATGACTTAAGCTTAATTTCATGCTAAGGCTTAGTCATGTTTTACAACATTACCAAACCCTACCCTAAAATCATGCTTGGTCCCTTTTTATTATTTCCCCCCTTTTATTTCCTTTGTTTCTAACTGGGTCTAGCTTTCATGGTCTAATGTTATGTTATCAAGATCCTTTTATTTTAGGATGGTCCTCTTTGTTAAATCTTTAGCATAAAGTTTTAACCCTAAAGATCCATTCATATTTATTAACATGAATGAGACCTTAGTTTTAACACTTTAGCCTAATTATTATTTCATCGTAAGTCTTCACTTAAATACCTTTGTTATTTTCATATTCAATGGTATATGATGCATAATGACTGTTCATCTGACAGAGCAAAGAAACCCTAACAAACTTGAGAATTTGGTCTTTCAGACCAATAACATGCAAGCATCTAGATCATAGTCAATGGATACCACCTCATCGAGACTGATGATCCAATGGAGCAAATGTAGTGAAGAAAAGTGAAAAGGCTCATGCATCCCTATGGGGTCACCACATGGTGCTTCTATATTTGATTATTAATAATAAATGGTCACATGTATTAAATTAAACCAATGGTGTTAAAATTATTTGATAATAATCAATGGGTCCCACTTCATTCATCATGGCTTTTAATTGAATAGGGTGAATTGAATCTGAGATCTATGGAATAAAGGAATGTCACGAGGTCAAATTTGACATTCTCATAACCATAATTTCATGTTCATGAGGCCATCATTGACATCTATGAGACTATAAAATTCAATCTCATCAAATATTTTTTCAAGTCAAATGGATGTATTTTATCTCATTCAAAGGGGCCACTCGATATCATGTTCTAAAATGTATCATAAAATACTTTAACCTAAGTCTATACTATGTTTTTAAAATTATATAAATTCAACCTAAAATATTTTTTCCTAAGTTACTTTATGTATTCATGTATTAATTAAAGGTCATGCATCTTCTAGGATCAACAACTCATGCTTCATCATGACCAGATGATCCAATGGCATAAAATCATTGATGAGTATTCAATAGAGCTCTAAGAACCTATGGGACAACTATCCTTTATCCTTTGTCAATCCCATATGCTCTTAGAGCTCCATTGAATAGTCATCAATGATGAAGCATGAGTTGTTGATCCTAGAAGATGCATGATCTTTAATCAATACATGACTACATAAAGTAACTTAGGAAAAAATATTTTAGGTTGAGTTTATTTAATTTTAGAATCACACTATAGACTTATATTAAAGTAGTTAATGATTTGTTTTAGATCATGATATCAAGTGGCCCCTTTGAATGAGACAACTATATTCAGCACACATTTAAAAAAGTAAGTGTATTCTAGAGATTTATAAAAAAGGACAACTATCCTTGCTTTTTATACATTTGTATCTTGTAACTGACTGGTATACTACCTTGTGATCCTATAAAAGGTAGTTATACCATTCTATAAATGTGGGGAGTTATTAAATCTGAAATTAATTTGTAAACTAGGAATAAGCAATACAAATAAGGAATTCTAGAAATATTGTCTACTATTTGTCTATGTGTTAGCTATCATGGCTTCACTCTCATTTCCTTGTTCTAATTTCTATATTTGAATGACTCTTATGGATTCTTGGTTTACACCTTTAATTATAAATTTTTTAACTTGTGCCAATACTAAGTTAACTAAAAGTCTTTTGTTTCATTTCATTTCCTTTACTATTCTTGCATTTGGGCCAATGGTATTTGCTTGCCGGGGTGGAATCTTTAAAGTGAACCTAATTCTTATTTGCATTATTTCCACCTTCCTTAGAAGTTTCCTTAATGTATGGTAATAGTTTTTCTCAATCTATTTCATATCATACATTATTTTTAAGTGCTTTCCTGGATGAGACTTGAACTTTATCATGAGATTTGGATTAAAGATCAACAACATTTCTTTCTTCCCTGCCTTTCTTTTTTATTACTTTTTAATGTGGATCACCTTAGTTTAGCTTGCCATTGTAAGTATCTATCATAAATTAATTAATTATTTACTTCTTGATCATAATTCATAATTATTTACATAATTACTACATATTCTACATAGACATATTGTTTGGCCATGGTGTCTCCCAACTACCAACTAATATAAATATTATGAAATAGTCACTTGTTCTACCTTTATCCCACCAATAGATAACAAGATTATCACAACCCACAACTCATGCACTAAATTATCTAAATTAAAAATTGAGAAGTGTTTATTAACACTTTGAGCACATATAGTACACATTTAGGCATCAACGAGAGGAGCTTCACTGGTACTACAAGGAAGGCCCTCAATAAATCTTTTTGAATTTATAGGATCTTATCTACTTTTATTGTATTTTGGTCAAGGATCACTCTAGTCTTTACATATTTGTATTTATTTTAGAATTATTGTGTAAATGTTGGTGGCATTCATGGTTTTAGAGTAGTATTTGGGCTTATTTAGACAAAGATTGACATTATTTGAATACATATGCTTAGTTGTGCTAAATATAGCTTTAGATTTGTGAACCCAACCAGTTTGAAGTTAGTAATAGTTATTTTGATCAAAGATTTATAAATAATTTTAAATTTTGAGTTTATTTGGACTTGAACATGTAGAGATCATTCATACTAGTGTATTTGGAAACTTCTTTGAGCTAATTTAGTTAAAGAATCATGTATTTTATTGTTATTTATATGAATCTTTATAACATTTGTTAAATGTTCAAATCTAATGATTATTATTTGTAAAGATTGATTTGACTCATTATTTTTTGAATAGGAAACAATATGGAATTACCCAAGGTAAGGATTAGGTGATTAAAATTTTCAAAGTATCAAACACTTCACCAACTCAAGGTACTCATGTTTTCAAGGTATTAATTGGTTAGGTGGTTCATCAATCAATGTGATAGGTATAGTAGATAATATTCCTTAGAATTTTTAAATATATTTGCTTCATACAATATAAATAATTTTCACATTTAAAGATCATCTTAGAAGTTCGAAATCTGATCTAAGATTGATCAATGTGATTCATGAAGATGTAGCTTATTGGTTATCTCCATTTAATTTTAAAGATGCTACATATGAATTTTTTTATACCTTATGGAGGATTGAATTACTATTTGGAATGACTTTAGCAATATCTTAATTGATCAAGTTGGGAAAATTAATAGAACATGTGTCTTGTATTAATAATCTAACATAATTAAAATAGATGCTAATGAAACCATAAAAGCCTTTAACGCTGGGTTCCAAAAAATATTCAAAAAAACTATGGCCCCTTATATACCTGATGAGGCCTTAGCCCTTGAAATATATAAGGATGTTATGGATCCATTAAGCTCCATGTTCTTGAAAAGGTCTCTTGTAGTCGTAAACATATTACCCTATGCCTATTATGAACATAGTCATTAATGACCAAATATAGCCCCAAGGCCAGATGGTGTATTTCATGCCTAATGTCAATTAGAATTGGCCCATATAGAATGTCATTCCTAGTATGCTTACTTTAACACCATATTAGAACCATTTTCCCTTAAGTCATACATATCTTATCCAAGACCTATAATTCCCGAATAATAATGCTAGTGGATCTCATCCACAAAATCACATAACTCTAGTGCCCACAACTAGTAATAATGCTCTAATTTGTGAGTTTGAAACACCAAAAATTTGAAATGACTTATTATTATAAATGATCCAAAAACTAAAAATTGACTTTCATTAGCTGTAAAATCAAGTACGAAATACAAGGGAAGGTTGTGACAGAAACTATGAGTCCCAAAGGCTTGATAGGCCTCTAATTGAGTTTCAGGATATAAGTAATAAAGTATCATTTGAGGACATACACATGATTTTCCATGATATTTTTGTGGTTAATTATTAACATATTTTTTAAACCTTTGAAATGTACATAATAAGGACTTTACTGCAAGGGCATGTAGCTTAATAGGAGCATCACAAGGTTTCATGCAGGCTTTTGATCTTTTTATTTCAAGATGAATATGAAGACAAAGATAAGGCAATTAAAGAAATTACATTCTTATAGAACTTATATTCCTAAAGATGTAAAAGAGATTGGAATTGAATATAAATAATACATCATTAGTGGTACCCCCATATATGGAGAAGAAGAGTTGTTGGAAATAGATTATGGATCAAATCATAAATGATCTTATTCAGAAGGTAACTAGGGAGGTAGCCCACGTATGTTTATTTATGAAGTAGAGAATACACCTAAAGAAGATGATCATTGGAAATAATCATACCATGATTTTTTGAATAAAATCAAGGAGTTTGAGATGGTGGATAATGGGATAGAACAAATTTTGGATGCTTCATCTCAAGATTTCACCAATGATATGGAGTTACTCAAAGATGATATTATTTTGGATGCCCAGAACCAAGATAAGCTAGAGCCTTGTTAGATAAAAGAGATGCCTCCCTTAATTGAAAATAAATATGGAGAGTGTGAATTAGATTAGTAATTGTCATGTGAATTCATCAAGAGGTCAACAATTTGGGACCAACATGTTTTTCATGACGAAATTCTAGATAGACATCATTTAGTTGATTAGGATGAATAAACCTTTTGGGATAAATTCAAAGATTTTTGTGCAATGATTGATAGTCCACTTCCATCTCAGAAACAATCTAATAAAGAAATCAATCTGAGAATGCATGCTGAGATGACATTATTGAGTGAAGATGATATAAACTAATATCTATCAATGGGTGAAGTGGGATTGGCACTCCTACTATAAAGTAGAAGCATTTGGAAAGAATATTGTTGGATTTTAGACTCATATCTTTTATCTATGTACTTAATAATGAATATGGGAGCCCAAGTCACACCATCTATAAGACATAAATGTCAACATGCCCCTATTTGTAGGAAGATGACATCAAAAAACACTCAAGTTTGAAGGTTCTATAGTAGACTAAATAATTTTCCATTTGATCCTTGAGGTAAGTATTTTAAGAATTTAGTATATTGTTTAGATTAATTTCTTTCCTATTAGTATCTTTTAGATCTGCTCTTTCCTATCCCTTATTTATACATAAGCAAATATATATCTATTTGCTTCTTACTTTGAGTACTTTATATTTTATGTTTATTACTTTTTGATTTTTTCTTTGCTTCCAATAAGTCCTTTTGATATCCATTCACTCAAAGATCGCTTAGTTTGCTTGAAATTCTAAGCTACTCAAGAGATTCATGATTCATAAATGTATGTATGCACCTCATACACATGTTTACCATGGACTTGAAATATGAGCTTGATGTTATAATTTAGAGGAACTAGCAAGGATTGATAAATAGGTTAACTATTTTATGAAAACTTGAACATTGTTCATATCTAAACTTGGTCTTAAGAGGAGTTTCACATGTGGAATGAAAGAATGAGCTATTAGGGAACAATCATGCATTTAATTAATAAGCATCCTTACTTAGGACAAAGGTCATAGCCTTAAGTGATTACCTAGAAATAAAACACTTAAACAAATCCTTCAACCTGGCTACCTCGGTTCCCAACCTCACTAAAAACATAAAAGATCTAAAAATTATAAAAATAAGAATTCAATGCAAAAACAAAAGATTTTAAAGCTTAGGTGATTCTTTTAGTTTCCACTAGCGATATGGACATTTGGTTTATAGTGGAGCAAGGTTGTGAGTGGAGCCAAAGGTATTTCTATCAGGGCTATAGATATCTAGCTAGTAGTATAGGAATGCCCAAGCCTTCCCTAAACTAGAAGCATGGTCCTTAAAGGATATCAAAATATGCTCTAAGACAATATTAATAATTAAAAGCATAAAAATTGGAAGTTGTCCCCTGAATCCCATGGAAACTAGTAAGTGGAATCAAAGCACATAGACAACATGGCTATGTCTTAATGTTTGACCCTAATTCTACATGTGCGAAGCTTATTTCAACTATGAATTAATCTTGAGGATATCATAGATCAACTAAAATAGGTGACCCAATAACTTGTCCAAACTAGAGCCTCTGAGTTGTAACATATTACTATGTTTTCCCCAGAAGTCACTATTTATTGAGGTCACTATATCACCACTTTCTAAAAATTAGGACCCTTGAGACACTTTGAAATTTAAGAATTAAAACGTGGCTTGTTTTGAAGATTATTCGAATTTAAAGATCATCAACTTTGATAAAATTGGCCCACTAGTTTGTGGTTTTGCATTAAAGTTACCTAATGATGATAATGATTGGAACTCATTTATTTATGTTTTAGGTTTCATGGAGCTACTTTTAATGGATTATGTTTAGAGTTTATAGATTGACTCTATTCAAGTTTTAACTAGCCTTTTGTTTCTGAAAATTCAAATCTGAATTCAGGTTCTGAAAGCTCTCCTTCAAAAAACACTAGCATAAACCCTTGAATTAAATTTACATTTGGTAAGAACATTTGGGAGGAATATTTTAAATTGACTTAAGCCTAATTTAATTCTAAGGCTTAGTCATGTTTAACAACATAACCAAACCCTAACATAAAATCATGCTTGGTAATTTATTATTGCTTCCTCCTTTTGTTTGTTTTATTTATAACCATGTCAAAACTTCATAGTCTAATATTATGCTAGCAGGAGCCTTTCATTTTAGCATGGTTCCCTTTGTTAAAACATTAGCTTAAAATTTTAACCCTAAGGCCCATTTGTATTTATTAACATTAATGAGACCTTAGTTTTAATTATTTAGCATAATTAGTTATTTCATCTTGAGTCCTCACATAAATACCTTACTTGCTTGTAGATTTGATAGTTCACACTTCAGCATTACTTTTGACTTGATAAAATGAAGAAATCCAGACAAACCTAAGCATTTTTTCCTTCAAGCCAGTAATGTACGAGCATCTGGATCATGATCAATGGCTCTCACCTTATCAAGATTATTGATCTAATGGAGTGAACATAGAGATGAAAAGTCAAAAGGCTCATGAAGCTCCATGAGACCACCACATGGTGATCCCACATTCAAAACTTGATAATAAGGTTCCCACAAATTAAATTTAACTACAAAATAAAACTTCTTGGATCATGACTGATGTCTCTCACTTCATCATGGATTTTAATCTAATACATCGAATTGAATCTGATTTCTATGGAATATACGAAATTCACAAGAGTAAATTTGACATTCTTGCAAATGTCATTTGATGTCCATGAGGCCATCATTGATGTCCATGAGATTTTAAAATTTAAGCTCATCTAACATCTTATCTATGTAAATGAATGCAGTTTATATCATTTGAAGGGGCCACATTATATCATGCTTGAAAACTTAGCATAAAATACTTCAACATAAGTTTATGGCATGTATTTTAACATGAAATGAATTTATCTTAAAATATTTTAGCCTAAATTACTTTTTATAGTCATGTATTGATTAAACATTATTCATCATGTAGGATAAATGTCTCAAACTTCATTGCGACTAGATAATCCAATGACATGAAATCATTGATGACTATTCAGTAGAGCTCTGAGAGCCTCTACACATGACACATGGCAAATGCATGTTCAATATGTGATTGACATAGAATACAGAGCTTTAAAACCCCAGAAGGGTGATAAGTGGTATAAAAATGAGGCTCAATATAAAGATGACCAATAATAGGTGAGGCCTTGAATCATGATCAACAACCTAGTTTCATTCATGGGAATGATTCAATAACTTGAAATAAAGGGACAAATTTTAAATAACAATGGCTAGTGGTTTGAAGGAATTTATGAAAAATGCCATGAAAGTGCCAAATAGATGAAAAATAAGCACCATGAAAGAATAGAGTGACAAAAAATGAAGATTTTATGTCCGAAGAAACACAAACATATAGAGGCAAGAGTCAAGTCCAGTCTGGGGTAGATAATGGTAGGATCCTAGACATGATCTTCAATGTAGGTGAAAGAATAATTGAGCCCAAAATGATTAAAGAAGCTATGGATAAGAATGATAGGTAGTTGAATTATCTAGCTGACAAAGAAGAAGACTATATCTTAAGGCCATCTATGGATTTTGGACTCATTAATGAGGAGCATGAAAATGATATGAACATCCTTTAGTAGTAATAAGTAAGTTCTCAAGCACAGGGCCCACCAACCAGTTAGTTAATATTCTAAGTTTGTGAAACATAGTAACATTTTAGAAATAGAATATTGTTTTGGAAAGGCATATTCTAGTTTTTAGCATATTTGCTTCTAGATTAGTCTTTTTTATAAAATCAAGTGTATTATAGAACTTTATAGAAAAAGGATAGATGTCCTTACTTCTTGTAGATTTTTATCTTATAACTTATCAATATATTGACTTGTCCTTCTATAAAACATGGTACAACCATTCTATAAAAATGAGGAGTTCTTAAAGCCAAAATTACTTTGTAAACTAGGAGTAATAAATACAAATAAGGAATTCTACAAAGATTGACTAGTATTTATATGCGTTTGCTATCATAGATTCTATTTGATTTTCTTATTGTGATTTCCAAATTTGAATGGTTCTTATAGATTCTTTGTGCATACCTTTAGTTTCAAAGTTTTTAACTTGTGACAATGCTAGGTTGACTAAAAGTTTTTAGTTTCATTTCATTTCCTTTACTCTTTTTGCATTTGGGCCAATATTGTTTGATTTTAGGGTAGAATATTTAAAGTAAACATGATTCTTATTTGCATTATTTCCACCTTACTTAAGAGTTTTATCGATGTAGGTAAGATTTGGGCTAAAACTATTTTGTATCATACATTATTTTTAATTGCCTTCTTGGATGAGACTTGAACTTTATCATGAGGTCTAGAATGAAGATTAACAAAATTTATTTATACCCTAAATTTTATTTTACTTCTTTTTTAACTTTGATCATCTTAGTTTATCTTTTCATTATAAATATCCATCATAAATTAATTCTTAATTTGGTTATTGATCATGATTCACTATTCTTTGCATAATTACTGCATATTCTACATAGATCTATTGATTGGCCATGATGGTTCCCAACCACTAACTAATATAAATATAATAAAATAGTCACTTGTTCTACCTCCATTCCACCAATAGATAACAGGATTATCACAACCTATAACTCATGCACTAAATTCTAAAAGGAGAAGTGTTTATTAAGTCACTAGGCACCTATGGTACATATTTAAGCATCAATAGGAAGAGCTTTGTTAGCACTAGAAGGAGGTCCCTCAACAAATTTTTGTGAATTTATATTATCTTTATTGGTTTTAGTGTATTTTTTTTAATCAAATATCACTCTATTCTTTACATATTTGTGTTACTTTTAGCATAATTGTGTAAAGGTTGGTGATTTTCACAGTTTTAGACTAGTCTTTGGGCTTATCTAAACAAAGATTGACATTTTTTGAATATATATGCTTTGTTTCAATGATGATAACTTTAGATCTATGAAAAAAACTAGTTTGAGGTTAGTAACAGTTATTTTGATCAAAGATTCATAAATAATTTACAATTTTGAGTTTATTTGGACTTAAACAAGTAAAGATAATTCATACTGTTGTATTTGGACACTTCTTTGAGCTAACATAGTTAAATAATGTTATCCTTTATTGTTCTTTATATGAATCTTTATAAAATTTTCTTAATCTAAAAATCTAATCATCATTATTTTGAAATATTGATTTGATACATAGTATTTCATATAGGTTTGAAGGTCACAAATTGGAATTATCTAAGGCACAACTTAGGCAAGTGAAATTCCCAAAGTCTTAAACACTTCACTAGTTCAAGGTACTTATGTGTTTAAGGTAAGGCTTTGTTAGGAGGTTATTCAATTAATGTGCCAGGTATAGTACATAATCTTCTTAGGAATCTTCAAAGATATTTACCTTCATATAGTTCTAATAATGTTATCATAGCTAAAGAACATGTTACAAGTTTCAAAGCTTCTTTGAGATTGTTGAATGTGATTCATGAATACATAGCCTATAGGTTATTTGCATTTAATTTTAAGGATGGTAGATATGAATGGTTTATTAACCTTTAAGAGGATTGCATTACTAGATGGAATGACTTTAACAATATCTTCATTGATCAATTTGGCAAAATTAAGTCCTTACATCTTGTACCAATAGTTTACCATAATTAAAAAAGATGTTAATGAAACCATTAGAGCCTTTAACACTCGGTTAAAAAAAGTACTCAAAAGAACCATATCCCTTTATAGATGTGATTAGTCCATAACCTTAGAATTGTTAGGGATGTTATAGATCCCATAATCTCTATATTCTTGAAAAGGTCTCTTATAGTCAAAAACGCATTAACTTGGGCCTATTCTGAAGTTGTAGTCACTAAAGGCCAAATGCAGCCCCAAGGTCAAATGACGTATTAAATGCTTAATGTATATTCGAATTAGCCTATCCAGAATGTCATTCCCAGTATGCCTACTTTAACAGCAGTTTAGAACCCTTTTCCATTAAGTCATACATATGCTAGCCAAGACCTAGAGTTTCCAAATAGCACTGCTAGTGGATTTCATCTACAAAATCACAAAACTTTAGTTCCCACAAATAGTAATAATGATACAATTCATTATCTTGAGACACCAAAAAATTCAAATGACTTAATATTAGTAATGATCCAAAAATTGAGCACTAACTTTTATTAGTTACAAAAATAAGTACAAAATATAAGGGAAGGCTCTGACAAAAATTATGCTTCTTAACGGTTTGATAGGCCTCTAAATGAATTTCATGACAACAATAATAAGGTATAATTTGAGGAAATACACATGATTTTCCGTGATATTATTGTGGATGATTATTTTAATATTTTTGAAACCTCCAAAATTATGCCTATTCACGACTTTATTACAAGGACATCTACATTTACAAGAGCATCTCAAGGTTTCATGCAAGCCTTCAAGATATTGCAATTCAAGATCAATAAGATGTCATCTTTATTAAACCTATAGATGGAGGAGAAAATTTGTTGGAAATAGATATGGATCAAATACAAGATTATATTTGTTATGAAGGTAGATATGGAGGAATCCTATGTAGGTTTATTTCAAAAATGTAAAATACTCCTGAAGAAGATGATCATTGGAAATAGTCATACCATGATGTCTTGAATAAAATCAAGGAGCTTAAGATGGTGGATAATGGGATAGAACATCAAATGGATACTTCACCTGAGCATTTCACCAATGATCTAGATTTCTTAGAAGATGATATTATTTTGGAGTCCCAAAACCAAGATAATCTAGACCCTAATTTCATAGAAGATCCACCTCCCTTCATTGAAAATGAAGACAAAGATTGTGAATCAGATTAAGATTGTCACATGAAATCATCATGTGGTTAGTAGTATGAGACCAACATGTTTATCATGATGAGATTCTAGATTGACATCATTGAATTGATCAAGATGAACAAACATTTTGGGATGAATTGGAATATTTTTATGCAAAGATTGGTAGTCTACTTCCACCTCAAAAATAACATAATGAAGACATTAGTCTAATAATACAAGCTAAGATGCCATTATTAAATGAAGATGATATAAGCCACTATGTATTTATGGATGAAGTAAAATTGGAATTATTGATACAAAGTAGAAGGATTTATTAGGAAGATGGTTAGATTTTAGACTCATATATTCGATCCATATACTTAAGAATGAATATGGGAGCCTAAGTCACACTATTTAGAAGACCTAGAGATCTAAATGCCCCTATATATGGAAATATGCCATAAAAAAACACTCAAATTTCAAGGTTATATAGTAGACTAAATAATTTTTCATTTGATCCTTGAGGTAATTATTTTATGAAGTTAGTATAGGGATTACATTAGTTTTTTTCTTGTTAGTTTCTTAAAATAAGTAATCCATTCTTTGTATATAAGCACATATATATTTGTTTGTCTCCCTTTCATTTCCTATTTTTCTACTTTATGTTGTGTGTTTATTTCTTGTTGATTTATTCTTTACTTGCAATAAGTCCTTTTGACAACCCTATGCTTAAAAACCACATAATTTGTTTGAAATTCTAGGTTGCTTAAGAGCTTCACGATTCATAAATATAGGTATATACCTCATATAAATGTTGAACAAGGATTTAAAATATGACCTTGATGTTCCAATTTAGAGGAACTATAAGGATAGATGAATACGCTAACTTTTTTATGAGAAGTTGAACATTGTTCTGATATAAACTCTTTCTAAAAAGGAGAGTTTCACATGTGCAATGAAATCTTGAGATATTAGGGAACAATCATGCTTGCACTTAACAAACACCATTTCTTTAAACAAAGGTCATAGCTTTAGGTGACTACTTGAAGATAAAACACTTGACCAAATCTTTCAACCTAGCTACCTTGGTTTCCAAACTTGTTGAAAGCATAACAGATCTAAAAAATCCAAACATAAGAATTCAATGCAAAATCAAAAGATTTTCAATCATATATGCTTTGGTAATCTTCACCAAGGCTATGGATGCCTGGATGGTAGTGGAGCAAGGCCATGAGTGGAGCCAAATGCATCTTTTTCAAGGCTATAAATGTTTGTCTAGTAGCACAAAAATGCTCAAGCCTTCCTTAAACTAGAAGTATGGTCCTTAAAAGATATCTAAATATGCTCTAAGTAAATGTTAATGATTAAAGGCATAAAAAAAAGAAGTTATCTATTGAATATCTTCAGAAATAGTAAGTGGAATCAAAGCACACACACAATATGGCTATGTCTTATGTTTAACCCTAATTCTACATTTGTAAAACTTGTTCCAACCATGAACTAATCTTAGTGATGGCATAGATCAAGTAAAATTGTTGATTCAATCACTTGTCTAAACCAAAGCCTCTAACTTCTAACATATTGCTATGTTTTTATTGAAATTTGCCATTTTTTGAGGTCAACATACCCCCATTTTTTGAAATTTTATAACTTTGAGACACTTTGAACATTAACAATGAAAGCATGGCTTATTTTGAACATTATAAGAATTTGAAGATCATCCCCTTGATAAATTTAACCTACTTATTTGTTGTTTTGATTTAAATTTAATTAATGATGCTAATGATTGGCCCTAATATATTTAAGTTTTAGGTTTCATGAAGATCTTGCTAATGGATCATGCTTAGAGTTTACATATAGACTCTATTAAAGTTATCACTAGTCTTTAGTTCGTGAAAATTTGAATCTAAATTCATGTTTTGAAAGATCTCCTTCAGAAAACCCTAGCATAAACCCTTAGTTCAAATTTACATTTGGTTAGAGCATTTGGTGGGAATATTTAAAATTATGATTCAAGCCTAATTTCATGATAAGTCATAGTCATGTTTCATAACATGACCAAACCCTAACCTAAAATCATGCTTTGCCCCTTTTTATTATTTTTTCCCTTCTATTTCCTTTATTTATAATTAGGTCTAAATTTCTTGGTCTAATATTGTACTAGCAAGATTATTTTATTTTAGCATGGTCCCATTTCTTAAAAATTTAGCCTAGAATTTTCACTTTAAGGCCCCATTTTTATTTTTTAACAGAAATGAGACCTTAGTTTTAAGGCTTTAGCCTAAGTTCTTCTTTCATCCCAAGTCATCACTTAAATACCTTACTTCTTTACAAATCTAATAGTCCATGCTTTATCATCACTCTTGATCTAACGAAGTAAAGAAAGCTTGAGAAACTTGAGCATTTTATCCTTTAAACCAATAATGTACGACCATCTAGATCATGATGAATAAATCTAGCCTCATCAAGATCAATGATCTAATAGAATGAATGTAGAGATGAAATTTTAAAAGGCTCATGAAGTCCCATGGGTTCACCACATGGCACTCCCACATTAAAATATTGATAATAAAGGATCCCACACATTAAATTAAACCAATGGCATGCAACTACTTAGCAAGATCAGAGGCTCTCGCTTCATCATGAATTTTAATCAGATAGAGTGAATTGACTCCAAGATGTATGTAATATAAGAACCTCACGAGCTTAAATTTGATGTGCTCACAAATGTCATTTAGCATCCTTGACGCTATCATTGATGTGCATGATATCATATAATTCAAGGTCTTCTAACATTTTTTCTAGATAAATGGATGTATTTTATGTCATTCAAAGGGGCTACTTTATATCATGTTCTGAAACTTAGTATAAGATACATTAACCTATATTTATGGCATGTTTTTCAACATGAAATAAACTTATCTTAAAATATTTTAGCCTAAGATAATTTCTATAGTTATATATTGATTGAAACTCATTCATCTTTTAGGATCAATAGCTTCTACTTAATTGGAACTAGATGATCCAACAACGTGAAATTGTTTATGATTATTTAGCAGAACTTTGAGAGCCAATAGGCTCAACACATGGCAAATATTCATTCAATATGTGACTGAATAGAATACATAACTTAGAAAGGTAGCAAAGGTGATGAGTGGCACAAGTATAAGGCTTGATGTAGAGACTACCTATAATAGATGAGGTCTTGAATCATGATCAATGACCCACATTGATACATGAGAAAGATCTGATGGTGCAAAATAAAAAAACAAAATTTAAATACCAACAACTAGTGATTTCAAAGAATAAATGAAAAATGCCATGAATGTTTTAGATAGATGACAAATAAGCACCATTAAACAATATAACAACAAAAAATGAAGATCTTGTGTGCTAAAAAATGTAAATGTATAGAGGCAAGAGTCAAGGCCAGTCTGAGGCAAATAATGGTAGGATCGTAGACACGATCCTCAATGTAGGAGAAAGGTTAATTGACGCTATGGATAGGAATGATAGGGATTTGAATTATCTAGATGACAAGGAAGAAGAAAGTCTCTTAAGGATAACTATGGATTTGGAACTGATCAATGAGGAGCATCAAAAAGCTATGAACATCCTTTAGCAACAATAAACATGTTTTGAGGTGTACGACCCACTAGCTAGTTAGTTAATATTCCACTTTTGTGAAGCATTATAACATTCTAGAAATAGAATATTCTTTTGTAAAGGTATATGCTAGTTTGATAAATATTTTGCTCTAGGTCAGTCTATTTTAGAAAATCAAGTGTATTCTAAAACATTATAGAAAAAGCATAGTTGTCCTTGCTTCTTGTACATTTGTATCTTGCAACTGACTAGTAAACTACCTTGTCCTTTTATAAAAGGTAATACTCCCATTATGTTAAATGGGGGAGTTTTTAGAGCCAAAATTACAATGTAAATTGGGAGCAAGTAATACAAATAATGAATTATGTAAAGATTGTCTAGTATTTATCAATGTGTTTTCTATCATGGCTTCTTTCTTATTTGCTTGTTCTAATTTCTAAATTTGAATGGTTCTTATGGATTCTTAGTGTGCACCTTTAATTATAGATTTGTTAACTTATGACAATTCTAGGTTGAGTAAAAGTCTTTAGTTTCATTTTTTACTTTTACTCTTCTTGCAATTGGGCCAATGTTGTTTGCCTATAGGGGTAAAATATTTAAAGCAAAGTTGATTCTTATTTGCATTATTTCCACCTTCCTTAATAGTTTCCTTGATGTATGGTAAGATTTGGGCTCAAGATATTTAATATCATACATTATTTTTAAGTGCCTGCCTAGATGAGACTTGAACTTTGTTATGAGGACTACAACAAGTATCAACAACATTTCTTTCTACCCTACCTTTTTTTTGCTTCTTTTTAAACCTAAATCACCTAGTTTGGCTTGTCATTGTAAATATCCATCCTAAATTAATTCTTAATTTATATATTTATCATAATTCATTATTATTTGCATAATTATTGCATATTCTACATATATCTATATTTTGGCCATGGTAGCTCCTAACCACCAACTAATATAAATATTATGAAACAATGACTTATTTTTCCTCTATCCCACCAAAAGATAATAGGATTATCACAACCTACAACCCATACACTAAATTATCTAAATTCTAAAATGAGATGTGTTTCATAACACTCTGGGTACTTGTGGTACACATTTAAGCATCAATAGGAACATGTTGATATTTTTTGGGAGCAACTCGGTATGTGATATAGAAAATAAGGTTGTTTTGGAATCTTAAATATCTCATTAATGTGATAAATATTGCAACATTGGTTTCCTATGAAAATAAAGTATTCTTATGTATATTGAATGTATCAATAGATCTTGTATGGGTGGAATATATTTTTTATAATAATGATCATAGGTAGGAGTAATAACAACATATCAATAGTGATCCTAATTAGCATTAATAACTGACTATGGTGGTGGTACAGGTAGAGGATGAGATACCACTCATTTAATAGGGTACTTATATCAAATGCTTGATACATTAAATTTTTTTTTGTAGTGTATATACTTAATACATTGGTGTATTATAAAACATACTAAATGGATCTTTTAAATCCAAGGATATCCCAACAACATGTCAAAGAACCCATTACTTATTATACTTAAGAATTAAGTAGAAACTATTATGGGACCCACCTAAAGGGGTAGCGTAATATGTTTGAGGACATCTTGTGCATGTCCATTAAACTCTCTGATCACTCTTGATATATTTTCTATATAAATTTTTATGTATCAGGAAGATATTTAAGAAGTGTCATGGTAGAAACATTTTCACTTGAACCATTATCAACCATAACACCATTTATAGGGTTGTCATTGTCTCAACCTACTTTACTCTTGAAAATTTTACACGTTGCCCATTAATATCATTCTAATTCTTTCTACACTCATTTTTTTAAGGACCAAACTTCTTGCAATAATGACATTAGATGTTAGACTTGTCATATATTTGACTTTATATGAATTATTATGGTTATAATTGTTGTCTATGCCTCTTCCACTTGTAAATAAATTTTAATATGTTTTTCTTTCTTCATGGAAATTATCAATCCTTCCTCTTCCTCTTGTGTTTGTATTTTTACAAATAGACAATAGTGATTTGAATGCATGTTCTAGTGGAGAATAGGTTGTCATGTTAATCTTTTGCTCTTGAATTTTTAAAAACTCCATAAGCTCATCAACTGAAATGATTGAGAATTCGCTTGACTCTTTAACAATTCAAAAAATATGACTAAGTATATATGCAAGACTCCTTATAATATTTTTGACTACCTTTTGATCTTCTAATGTGTCTCCATGAGATCTCACTTGATATATTTATACTCATTTAATGATTAAAAATATTGTTTTTCAAACGTTGAATCTTTCAATTGTAATTTTTTAAAATCTCTTTTAAGCATCTAAAATCTTACCAATTTGACTTGGTTGTTTCCTTGATGTGATTTTTTTTATATTATCCCATGTTTTCTTGGACCTTGTTGTTCCTACAAAGTTTTTTTAGAAAATTTAAACATTCATTGCATGTTGGATGAAAATTTAAACCTTGACATCCTTCTTCTTATTCCTCTTAGGAATATCTTTATGTGCATCTGTTTGGGCATTCTAATCTTCTTGATCAACCAGTTCTGCAAAACTATTGTACATAAAATCCCATAACTCTTGACAATTGAATAATGTCCTCATCTATATGTTCTAATACTAATAAATATTTCTATCAAAGAGAGGAATTTACTTTAAAATAATATTTTTATAATCATGTTCACCATACTTCAACTAGCTTGAAAATTTTACTAGTTGATCTAGCTCTAATAACAATATGATATTATGTTATAATACCAATTTTTTTAAAAAAATATTTACACGCAATTTTTTAAACAAATCACACACATATATACTTAGAAAATCAGAATGATAAAAACTTTTATTAAAATATATATTACTACATACAAGCACATTCGCTCTTATTTTCTTAGTTTTCTTCTTCTCTCTTGAATTCTTTTTTGTACAAAGTATTTCTTCCAAATGATAGCAATACACTTATTTATAGATTGTTTCTAACTTCCTTTAAAAACATTCCTAATATATTAAATAATACATTAAATATGATGAAATATCTTAATACATTAAATAAACTAATAACATTAATTATTAAAAAACAACAAATATCAAAAAGGACATACAAATATTACACAGCTAATGTGAAACTTATATTTCCAACGATTTTCAAGATCCATATTCAATGTGATCCTCAAACTTTTTTCATCGTTGTGAGTGTTTTGAAGCTCTAGATTATCCTCAGTCCCCGCACATTCTTTCAGCTAAAACGAAATCTCCTTGGTGAGTCTAGAATCAACTGTTCTAATTCTGCGTTTGTTTGGACTGACTGTTGTGCCATAGGAGACGAGATTTCTAGTGTCAGTACTTCCTTCTATAGTTTTGGTCAATCGTTTTGAATTCTGCAATTGTTCATTGTATGTACCTTACGAATCTTACCACTCATCCTGACCTGCAAACGTTTTAGGAAGATCTGGTGGTGTTCCAATCTCACATTCAATATCAAAAGCCATTTTTGGTTTGATTGATTGACAGTTCAAAGCTATTTTGTTTCATAGATTTTGGAATTTCCAGATTTCTGTTCATCAAGCCTTGAAGAGGAACAATCCATAGATTTGTGGCCGATCTTCCTTCTTTTCAAACATCCTAACGGCAACCCCTCACAACTTATTGCTTTGAAAGAGTAAACCAGAGATATGGAAGGATTAATATTCACATACGAAAGTGTGTGTTTTTTTGGTTCTTTATCGAATGTAATGTTCTCTCTGTATAAAGTGTCTTATCGAACATGCGATCTACCTCAGCAATTCAGTGTTCTCCATTTCGATACGAGATATATATCCGCTGTGAATTTCATAAATTTTCTCCACCTCTGGAATACCGAATGGTCTCCACGTTCTTGCAAGCAAATGTTAGGTAGAACCAAGAAAATAATCTAGAATATAATCTATCTCGGTATTTTTTTCTAAAACAAGTCCTGGAAAGATCCATTTGATTGAAAAAATATATTTTAGAGGGAAGGAAAGCAACCCATATATATGTGTCATCAATTGTTTTAAATCTTCCAAACCTGGGCTTCTGTTATTGAATCTACAAATATCGGCAGAAAAATTCGAGGGGTGACTCTTACACTGTCAGCACAGAAGTGTCATGGAAGATTTTTGATAAAATTCTTGCCCAGGATTCCTATGCCCTAAATTACCAATATAGAAACTCTCGTCAGTGGGACATTATAGAGGAGAAGGATTCCGGCTACTCAGAGGGCGTTTAAAACCCTAGCGGCTATAAGTGAGCAATTGTTGGAAGTCGTAATTTCTTGCAATTTTAGTAAAGCAGTTAGTCTGTTCCGTATTGTTTTGTGTTCATCCTTTGTATTTGCTGGAAGTTGTTAGAAACTGCTTAGAATAGAAAATTTATTTTGCTACATCTTGTAAAAAACCTCCTTATTAGAGGCACTATGTTAGCAAGCATCATTAAGGAATAGAACGCAGCAGAAGCTGTTCGTGTCTATCAGTTTCGTATCAGAGCCAGCTTAACATTCAGGCGTTGGAAGGCAGTCGTGGGAGAGTAAGCTTCCAATCGACGTTAAGTTTGCATATCGTGGCAAAGGATGGACCACCTAGTCAGCAAGAAGGCAGATCACAAGAGTCTTACTATTGGGTGTAGACAGTGTGTCACTGTCAAAGGAGGCAGACCATGGGAGAATAGGCCGAGATGTCAAGTTTCAATCAGTCCGTTGGAGCTAAACGCAGAAGCGTCCCTATTCAACCAAGCCAAAAGGATTCTAGTCAGCGAAACGATGTGGAGATTGGAGACGTGGGAAAGAATCAGCTGAGTGCTAGGTTGAAAGAGCCACTCAGACAGAGCGTTAGAAGATAGACCAACATGGAGAAAAGATGCTACCAAGGAAAACACAACCCATGTGGAGTCTGCCAAAGTCAAAGAAACGAGATAGATCGTGCAAGATCAGGTGATTTGCAGATAAGCGGTGCAAGGAGATCACTATTGTAGCCAAGTGTTGGCAGAAAGAGTTGAGCGTTGCACAAGAATGTAACAAATCGAGACTGTCAAAACGGAGATCGTTGCAGCAGCAGATAAGACAAAATAAATCATTGCAATTAATACATCTTCATTCTCCTTTTTTAAGAGTTGACTCATATGGTAATAGATCATTATGATCTATTGTTTTGCTATCAGTTTAGTATTAGTTTGATATCAATTTGGTATCTATATATCGCTATGATATATATGTTCATATTATCATATGATAATAGATCGTTGTAATATTCTATGTGAAGACTGTCTCATTTACTCATTTTTGGTCAAATTCCTCATCTACCAACATGGAAACGCAGATCCTAGCTGCTGCCAAGATGGCAAAGCGCCCAGCCAACTCACAAAATGTTGAGCGTAGAAGATAAAGCATTTCCTTCATTGTTATCATCAAACTGGGTATAAACTCAACAAAATATCAGATCCACGTCATGGTGGGATCAGAGGGTGTGAGTTGGCAGCATCCATAAATGTTTGATGGTCAAAATTATGACATATGGGAAAAGAGGATGAAGATAATATTTATGGAGAATGATCTAGACATTCTTCCCTACAGCAAGCCTTCAAGGCTCAGGGCAGTTTCATAGGTAGAGGTAGAGAAAGAGAAAACAGAGATAGAAGCTTCATAGGTAGAGGAAGAGGAAGGAGGTACTATGTTAGATCATGCTCGGAAAGTCAACAAGGAGTAAGCAGCTCCCAATTAAATTTCCAAGACAAGAAAAAGAGTAGTACTACAAATAAAAGGTATGCTAAAAGTATAATTCAGTTCTATTATTGTCATAAGTATGATCATTTTACTAGTGAATGTAGAAAGAGGCAATATAACCAATCAAGATAAAGTGCACATGTAGCCACTAAGAATGTAAGTGAACTGGAACATATGTCAAACATGTTCATTGTATACAATGTTGTCAAGCAAATTAGTGTTGAGGTATGGTATTTGGATAGTGCATGTAGTAACCACATGATTGGTACTGAGAAACTATTTTCCTCCATTGATAAGAATATTGAGTCATAAATTAAGATGGGGAATAATGAAAGATTCCCTAAGGTTGGCAAAGGGACTACCATTATATGCACCAAGCAATATGAAAGGAGAGCAATCCAGGATATCTATTATGCTCCAAATTTCAAATATAATTTGTTGAGTATTCGATGGTTGGTTTAAAAAGGATATAGAGTCTTAATGGAGAATGAAGAGTGCAAAATCTTTGACAAGGAAGAAAGAAATAACATTATAACTATAGTTTAGATGTCAATGAACCAAATGTTTTCTCTAAAAATACAAATTAATCCTATTAGAAGCACAACATTACTACATGAAGTAGCCTTCAATATAGTCATAAAAGACACATCTAGACTCTAGCATTTGAGGTATGGGAATTTATGTTTTTCAAGATTATATCTTTAATCTATGAACAATATGGTTATAGGTCTACCAAGGATAGTAGAACCTGAAAGAAAATATGAATCATGCATTCTAGGGAAACAACATAGCCAACCTTTTCAATCAGGGATGCCTAAAAGGGAAAGAACACCTTTGGAATTAGTGCACTTGGATTTGTGTGTCCCAATGAAAACTCTAATCCACTATAAGAACATATATTTTGTAACCATTATAGATGATCATAGTAAAAATAATTGGATTTATTTCCTAAAGAATAAGTCTAAGACTGTTAAGAAGTTTACGTGGTTTAAGGCATTTGTTGAAAAATAGAGTGGATATTTCATCAAGGCCCTAAGATTAGATAAAGGGAGAGAGTATGTATCTATAGAGTTCATAGATTTTATCAAGAAAGATATAATTGAAAAATAGTTCATAGTTAGATACACTCCATAGAAAAATAGAGTGGCAGAATGGAAAAATAGGACCATCCAAGAGATGGCTGCAAGAATGTTGAAAGTCAAAGGACTTTCAAAAGAATATTGGGGTGAAGTTGTAGTAACAGTAGTGTATTTTTTGAACATGTGTCTCACAAACATTATTCAAAATGTGATTCCACAAGAAGAATGGACAAATAGAAATTATAGTGTTAAGCATCCAAGAATATTTGGGTGTGTTGCATATGCCCATGTGTCAAAAGAAAAGAGCCATAAATTTGATGATGAAGGAGAAAAGTGTATCTTCATTCACTATTGTGAAGACACTAAAACATATAGAGTATTCAACCCTATTACAAATAAGGTTATGATTAGTAGAGATGTCAAATTCATTGAAAATGAATCATGGGATAAAATTATTGACATTACATCACGTATCTTAGACTCAATACTCATAGAAGACGGAAATTAAGGCAATCGAATTGAAAAAGTCACAGATCAACAAAGTAAACCATCAAAAACACATCCATCACTCTCACAACATGATTCTCAATCAAATAACTCAAATAACAGCTTAGATCCAACTCTTACTTCTCTTATGCCTAGAAAGACAAGAAACTTGAGAGAGATTTATGATGACTCAAGGAATGATGATGAAAACTTGAGTTTTGCTTTATTTTTTCTAGATGAACCTACATATTTTGAAGAAGTAGTGAAAGAAGAGAAATGGTGTAAAGCCATGAATGAGGAAATAAATGCAAAAGAAAGAAACAAAACATGCGAGTTATCTAATTTACCTAAGGGTAAACAAGTGATTGGAGTGAAGTGGGTCTATAACACCAAGATCATAGTAGAAGGCAAAATTGATAGGTCAAAAATAAAATTGGTTGTTAAGAGATACAAATGGCAACCTAGTAGACACTATGATTAGAGTTATGATCCTATTGCAAGATTCAAAACTGTACAGGTTGTCTTTTCAATAGTTGCCTAACACAAGTGGAAGGCATATCAAATGGATGTAAAATTCACCTTCCTAGATTGAGTACTCAAAGAAGAAGTCTATGTTGATCAAACACAAAAAATTGGAAACAATGTGTATAGGCTCAAGAAAGCACTCTATGGGCTTAAACAAGCACCAAAGAGTTGGTATAGTAGATTTGATTCATACTTCACTACCAATGGTTTTAGCGAAAACAATAGCGAACACACACTTTACATCAAGGAGAGCCGTGGTTAGATTTTTATTGATATGTTATATGAATATGATTTAATCTTCATAATAAATGATGATGTTTTTACTAATGAGTCAAAATAAGCAATGAAAAGAGAATTTGAAATGATAGACTTGAGTTTGTTAATGTGTTTTCTTGGTATATAAGTAGAATAGATGGATTATGGCATATTCATCCCTCAATCTATCTATACTTTACAAATCTTGACTAGGTTCAAAATATTGAAGAAAAAACCTACTCCAACACCAACCACTACAAATCTAAAATTTTTTAAGGAAGATTTCAGCAATGAGATGAATTTAAATTTATATAAGAGCATGGAAGGTAGACTCATGTATTTGACAACATCTAGGCTAGATATAGTGTATGCAGTATGTTTTATTTTTAGATTTATGGAAACACTTAAGGATACACATTGATAACTAGGTAAGAGAATTTTAAGATATGTCAATGGAACCAAGAATTATGACATTCTTTATACAAAGAAATTAGGGTATGTATTTCACATGGGTTTGGGAGCCATTTCTTAGGCATCCAAAAAGTAACCCATAGTTTATCTTTCCATAACAGAAGCATAAGGAGAGTTCTAACAAATTTGAAGAAGAAACAAACATATGACACAATCATATTTTGTGATAACATGTCTTCAATAGCCTTGATGAAGAATCCAGTATTTCATGGACGAAGTAAGTACATACAAATTCATTATCACTTCACAAGAGAATTGGTTGAAGACGATGGAATCAAATTAGCATTTTACAAAGTTGAAAATCAGTTAGCAGACATCTTCACAAAGGCATTAGCGAAGGAGACCTTTAAGCATTTGAGACAAAACTTAGGAGTAATGAATGTTGTAATAACTAGTGGAAGTAATTAAGATGGAGAGTTGGAAGTCATAATTTCTTCCATTTTTAGTAAAGTAGTTAGTCCAATTTGTATTGGTTTGTGTTCTTTCTTTGTATCTACTAGAAGTTGTTAGAAACTGCTTAAAATAGAAAATTTGTTTTATTACAGTTTGTAAAAGATCTCCTTGAGTCACTACGAAAATAAGCATCGTTAAAGAATAGAACACAGCAGAAGTTTTTTGTGTCTATCAGTGACGTCGAAAATCACCATTATGGGAACTTCTTTCTCTCTAGGGGCCAAACCACAACTGGGAAAGTGAACCAACCAACTGCGGCAAAAATATTACAAACGTGATATTCATGGGGGCACTAATACACGGTCGAAAACTAAAATGGTTTCGAGCCCTTCAACGATAACTATTTGAGATCGATTTTGCATAAAATGGTTTCTTCTTTCTTCGATTCACTGCTTGCTTTGTTAATCTATATTTCCTTCTGCTTTGTTCAACGAATGTGATATCTCTGGTTTGTCCAACTAAAAAATATTTTCCCAGTTCATTTTAATTAATTTTGATGAAAAAAATCACAATTTAATTGTATTTTTCAACATTATGTTTAGAAATTGACGGGTTGTAACTTATTTTTCTTATTTTAAATTATATATAACTTGAAAATTCTAACCAAATGCAGATTATTAAAAAATTAAAAATTAACAAATCATATATTTTTAAAGTCTCTATTAATTTAAATATATATAAATATAATAAATATTAATATTTATAAGAAAAAAGATTGTGTTAATATAAAAATTTGTATATATTAAAAAAAATTAACTAACAAATCCGTAAAAATCGAACCCCTCGTTTTTTTTTTAATTGACAGATAAGGTTACATGGAATTCGATTGTTCCAGTCTTCCTTTTTGACATACTAGTATTTTTTTTCAGATTGTGTTCTTGTTCTTTGGTATATTTATTTATTGGCGCTCGGGGTTTCTTTGTTTTTGTCGCTGCGTTTTTCGACCTGTTGCTTATTTGTCCACCACGTTTATTTTCGGCAACATCTTGGCTGTTTACTCTGTTGTTGGCTTGTTTGTTATCCACCATCAGGGTCCTTTTCTCCTGATGAACAGATATCTAATGGTTATCACTGTTCTTGCTTTTTCTTCCTGACACAGTCACAAAAAACACACACACATATATATATATAATTGTGGGATTAGTTGACCCATACCTGAATTGAGATATAAACAAACTGTTTCAGTATTTCAATTTTTTTAATACATTTTAAATTTTTTTTAATATAATTTAAGTTATACAAAACAAAAACATTTATTTTAATTACTAAACAATGACTTTTATTGTAGAATTATCAACTCTCTCTATAAAACAAGGAGTACCGGTCCTAATTGCTCCGCTTTACCCATTGCCCAATTCTAAGTCCCCTATTAGACACCCAAAAAATAAAACCAATACAAAATATAAATATTAAATTCAAATCTTGTCCATAACATATTAACGGAAAGATACAAATTTAAAGACAAATAACTAAAAGTATTTTTTATTTCTGTACAAATTACATTTGAAATAGTGTTGTTTTCTTGAAATCTAAACAAATACAATGCTAAATATCTAAATTAATGTCCAAATACAACACTTTAAATGTAGCAAGGTACACTGCTTAATTCAGGTTTATGTGACATTCTTTTTAGGTTTGAGATTCACATCCAAATCTGCCTTCCCCCTTTGTTGAGATGCCTTAGGTTCAACTTTTTAAATTTGTTTATGTGGACAATGGACATAGGGTAGTATTTTTGAATTATGTTTTTTCACCTTGAATTTTTTGTGATGTTTTTTTAGATGGATTATCAATATATCTTCTACTTGTTTAATGGAATTTATTTTGGCTACTGATTTTATAATGATTTGATACGGAGTCATATTACAGTTAAATCGATGGCTTGCAGTGCTGTGGTAGAAAAAAAGGCAGCAATTGCATAACGAAAAACGTCTAAAAGAAAATCGTCCTATCTTTATAAAAGGTATCATCCTCCTTTGATATTTATGAAAAGTGCATAAATCATTATTTAACTGCTACTCTTGGGATTTATATAATGCTCTCGAATATAGATAGCTCTGACATACACGGGTCTTTCTTTATTTGTATGATAAAGAAAATATATGTGAAGAAATTTGTATTAGGACTTTTGGAATCTGACTAGCTAATATTGCTCCTTATGAATAACTTCAATTACTTTCTGAAACCATTTTGTTTTATTGTCTTAGGGATATAAATAAATGTGTAGTGATGGAGGTTGTCTGATACTACTTTTTTAGATTAAAAAGAACCTTTTTTTTAATAAAAAAATTATAGTATAATTTTAGTTATACCAAAAAGTTAAA
>JARHVA010009215.1:35000-47500 GCA_037957365.1 Torreya grandis | reverse complement strand
TGTTTCATTTTAATTTGTTTTAGTATTATGTTGTAGATTTGAAGTATGGTATTTAGGCTTCCCTCACATTAACAAGTTTTAAAGGCTTAAGAACTACATGTGGGATTTTATGTTGTAGTGGATACCTACCTAAGCCTTAACGGCATTCAAGAGTGGATATAAATAATTAATATTTTCTTAAATCAATTTTTTGTTTTATGATAGAACATTAGTCACTCTTAGAAATAGTTTTAAAGATAGAAGTACCATTGCTAGGACTATTTATTTTAAAAGTAATTAAGCTATATTTCTTTATTTTTTTTTTAGATTCATTTTGAGTATGGTATTTGTTTAAAATTCTTTAATTGTGAAATCCTCTTTTAAATTATTATTTTATTATGGGAAGTATTTAATTATCAAATTATTTTTATAATGGCTTAAACTAATATAGTTAAGATGAACCATTAAGTGTTGTTTATGTTTATTGGGTAGTCGTGTATAGTATGAAAGCCTTGCAATGCAAGGTATATGTGTATGGAATGTTTAGAAGTTGTTAAGTAATGTTGATTAAATATTAAATTTAACTTCAAAAGTTATGTTGGATTACATTATTTTTCACTTTTTTAGTAAATAATATTAAACAATTCATGTTAAAATTATTTATACCAAGTGGTATAAATTCATTGACAACTTTTATTGTGCATTGGTGTAGTTGAAATAATGCTTTCTATTGATTTAAATTAATAAGCATTGTTGTTTTTAAAGAACATTTTTCTTTGATGGATACAATTTAGGGAAATTAAGAATCTATATAAAATATACTTATGTTGAGTAGGGATATCATGATAGTATGCTTTTTAATTATTTGAATGATCATATTTATACTATGTGTCTTTTAAGCTTATATTAGTTAAGCAACTTACCTTAGTTTAGCTAAAATTGTCTTAATACTCAAGGGGGAAAAAAGATGAGATGTATTAATAGACTATCTTGCATTTAGATGAGAGTTATATATATATATATATATATATATATATATTCAATTTGAATTTAAACTACATTATTTACATAATTGAGCTTTATGTATTATGAAAATTTATTTTTAATTGGAACTCATGTAAGGATTATTATTAGAGGCAAATCAATAGTATTTCCATAGATAGAATTTATCCAAATTGGATGTGCATAAATGGAAGGTTAAATAATGAGTTAACAATTTTTTTTAAGGGGTTATTATTATTGTGATAGGAAACTTTAGTTGTATATGAATTGGTTTCATGATAATAAGACCAAATTAAATTGTACTCAACCTAGTAGTATCAAATGTACATAATATGTTTATTTCTTATAACATTAAATGTATGGGGCAACAATATTAAGATGAGAAGAAAATAAGTTTTATTTGAATCAAATTAATAAGAACGTTTTGAATCATTTCCTGTAAAATCAATTATTACATGAATTTTATTATTTTACATGTATTAAACTAAGTAATGTTTCTTTTTAGTAAAGTTATAACTGTAATTCAGATACTTGATGTTATATATGAGTAAAGGTATAATCATTCATGCCTAGATTACTTTGTTATACTAATTTCAAATTTGAGTTGTTAATTCCATTTACCTTAATTAACTTGAGAACTCTTTTTCTGTGAAATGAAAACTCACTTAAGGTTGAGTCATATTCTATTGGTTATATGTGAAAGATGACTCATGGAAATATTTAGGTCAAAAATTTATAAGGGTACATGAATATACTTATATATTCCAATATTTTATATACTTCATTGCATAAAACGATTTCTTATAAGGTCCACTCAAGAATACCTAATGTTAGAGAATATGAAGTTTTTAATCCTCCTTGTGGTTCTTGGCTAATATCAAATCTAAATTTTATTCCATACCTATTGTGTATATCAATAGGTTTAGTGTGATAAAACACTTTGATTAACCATTTTTTTAAAAATGGTGTTCACTACATTAGTATCAGAGTAATTTTACTACTCTAGGAAACTTTGTGAAAAATTTTAGAATTTGAACCCTACCTTAATATTTAAAGTTTGATTCCCAAGGATGATTAAAACAAGATCAGGAGGATTTGCCAATACCAATACCAACTAGGGTAATGACAATTATAAAAGAAGAAAAATCACATGTCATGGTGCTTCCAATATGAATAACAATAGAACTAATCCAACTCAAATTAATAATGTGGATAATAATAATGAATTCCTTAATACGAATGCAGTTTAAGGTAACCCAATTGAAACACACGAAGAATTATTAAATAGTATATTCACAGCCATAAAATTCCATTCAATGTAAACTTGAAACTCAGGAAATCAAACTCAATAACCTTGACGTTGTTCTTGAATAAGGCTTGCATGCCTCAGAAAATGAGCAAAGGGAGGATAAAGTAATCGAAACACTTCCCTTGGGAGTGGTTTACCCAATAAATAAAAAGTTTAGTAAGCTTCATCCACCTACATTTTTGGGTGAATAATACATTAAAGCAATTGATGCTTTGATTGTACACTTGCATAGGTATTTTAATTTGCACAAAATATCCTCTAATGTGAAATCTATAGTGGAATCTATCACTAAATATGAAAATAGATATATGAATTTGTTGGATTAGGGAAATTATATACATGATGAAGAGACTAAAGTTTCCATGATTAAACTTGAATTAAACAAAGTATTGATGTATGACATCACTATGGCCAATCCAGAAACCTTGGTGACTACCATTTAATTTGCCTATAGGGCATAAGAGAAGGAAAAATATTGTTAGAAAGAGAGACATAATTTTAAGATGAGTAAGAAGAAAAATAAATAAAAAAATATCTCCCACTCTCCTAAATTTTATATTAAAATATATTATAATAAAAGGTTTATTAGGAGTATTAGCTAATTTGGTGAGTTCCAAGGGTAGAATAATTTTTTTAAATATTATAACTCACAACAATTATGGTTAAAAAATAAAAATAAAATCTAGAACAATCAAGGTGGAGTAGCCATGGGAGTCAAAACTATTCTTATTTCACCCACAAGAACTATACATTGCTACAACTGTTATGATAACCACTACAAGGACTTTCCAAAGATTTAATTTAGATAATCAGCTAACCGCAAGGTGTATGCATTAGTTGAAAATTGATATGTTGATTTAAAATATACTTTGATAGAAATTAGAGGTACTATATTTAGTCTTAATGTCTCTATTTTTATTGATTTTGGTTCTAAAAATAACATTATTTCACCTCATGTAGAATATAGTTGTTCTTTGAAACTTGTTTTAGTTAGAGAATGATGGGAGTTAGATTTTGGTACAAGTAAAAGGGTACCAATATATGAATATTTACAACATGATAAGCTAGATTTTTTTGTTTCTAAGACTAAATTTAATGTATTTTTATCTCACTTGTGGTCCTATGATATAGATTTTTGTATGGACTAGTTACAATTGCATCAATCAGTGCTTGAATGTTGTGTATAAAACATGCAATACATAGATGATTTTTGTATAATCATAGTATTGAAGTTAATTTAAAATCCCAAGTCACATAACATAATTTTGTCCATGCATATAAAAAATGTTGTATGTAAGCCTTGTCAATTGTGTGCAATCCAAATGTAGGAAACACATAAGGATAAGGAACCAGCCTATATGGATTTTCCTTTATGAAATTTATGGATGTATTTCCTAAAAACATATAAGGAATCAATCTTGAATAATAATTTAGTTTTTATATTTAAATTATGCCATGTATTACAATAACAAACAAAGATAATTATTATATGAGTGTCACATATTTTCAATAATTCAAAGTTTAGATGGAACAACTTTTGGAAAATGACAACATTGGGCCAAGTGTATCTACTTGGTGTGCTCCACTTATTTTCATAAAGAATAATGAAAAAATTAGGTTGAGTGTGGACTATTAGATTCTTAATAAAGTGATGATCAATAATTTTTATCATTTTCCAATGATATATGATATATTTGATCAAATTAAGGAAGTAACTATCTTCTCCAACAATTATTTTAGATTAGGCTATTATCATATGAGAATCAAGGAGGAGTATGTGCATAAGACTAATTTTAAAGTTACATTAGACATTATGAGTTTATGGTTATGCCATTTGGATTAAAAAATAATCATTTGTATCTATGAATTTAATCAAAAACATTTAGAAGGATTTATTGGATAAATTTGTGTTGGTTTCTTTGGTGACATTATGATTTTTTCTTAAAATAGTTGAACATGAAAAACACTTGAGAATAGTATTGAAAATAATAAGGTAGCAAAAAAAATATAGATATTTGTTCAAATGTTATTTATTTTAGTTCTAAAATTCATTATTTGGGTCATATCATCTATAAGGATGGTATTGTTAAGATCAAGGTAATACGAAATTGGCATTCTCATACTAACATATATGGAGTGTGTAGTTTTATGTTTTTTACTGACTATTATTATACTTTTGTGAATTTTTTTGTAACATATCTAAATTTATCAATTAATTGTAGTGTAAAGGAAATAATTTTTTTTAGACATCTGTATCTGAAGAGGCATTCCTAATTCTTAAGGATTCTATTATCAACAACACCTATACTTATTAATCCTGAACCAAATGGTAAATTTGAGGTCTGAGAAAATGATTTCAAGGAAGTTTTTTGTGGAATTATGGCCTAATATGGAAAAGTGGTTGATTATGAGTCATGAAATATCAAAGAATATGAAAGTAACTATCCTACACATGAGAATATAAAAAAAGTGTTTTTGTGATTTTTGGGTGTTTTGTAAGTGTAAAAGATAACTAAAGAATGAAAATAATTGGGTAAGGTCTATATAGACTTATTATATTTATACATATTCATTTCTCACCATAGATAGGAATGAAAGGTCATATATTACACCATTCATCTAAGGCAGTCTTTGATAGATAGTGAAAATGAAGAGTGACTTCTTAATGAGAAGAGGAGAATTTTGTTCTTGGATATTTTTAAGGTATAAATCATTGAATAAAATATAAAAGGTCCTTGAAAAGTTTTTATAACACCTCTTCCATGGAGTTTATTGATTAAAAAAAGACACCTTCATGATAAATTTGAAGACAGACCTATAGGGGTAGTGATGATGATTATAGATGGTGAGTACAAGTGTCATGAAGAAGGCTAGTGGTTAAGGAAGCATCTAATGAATTTGATATCTTATTTTTAACATCCCTAAGATATTGTATATGTGTCAAATATTCATTGTTCAGTTTTGAGTAGTCAAGAGATACCTCATCATGAGGGAAATTTAAGGGTCTCTACACCAATTTGAGGAGTTTTTTATTCTTCAGATGAACACTTGTATAATAATACATTCATGGTCTATTATCCACTTCATTATTTTGTTATTTAATTATTATTCACCACTTAAAACTTTATATCATGACCCTTGAGCTCCACATCTCTCACTTCTCACATACTTAATTAATCCAAGCCATTTTGGCTTTTGTGAGAAATCTACACCTCGTATGGTGAATCCCTACTAGTTTGATATTGTATTTTGCCTTTGAAGTAGATATTTTGAACATGGTATTGAGTTAATTAAATATCTTTTCTAAGTGTGTGAAGTGGTGTATAGTGAAAGGTTAAGTTATTAGTATCTATCCTTATTTTCTCTCAACTCTTCTACGTTTGATGCAAGTAGTTTCCAATTTAACAGGTCACACAAATTGTAGATAAGTGTGCTTGTATATATTTAAGTGTAAGGAGTAACATTAGTGTATACAATCTAACGTCTAGTTCACTCACCTTGAGTAGTTTAAATCATATCACCTCCATGTTAAAAAACTAATGTTTTAGCAATTCAAGATTTTGAGACTAGTGTTGTGAGTCATGTTTCATAGTACACATATATGGTAGTCTAGTTTATATAATTATAGTTTGTCACCTCACTAGAGTAGATTAATTTCATGTATCTTTCTATCTTTTTCCACCCAAGCATGTAAGTAGTGTAGGTGATAACCAATCAAATATCAATCTAGGGATCTACTCCTTAAACCTAGAGGTTTAACTCTACTCTAGACAATCCATAAGTCTAGAGTTAATCCAATGTTTCCCAATCTTAGAATAGGATTGAAAATCCATCTCTAGGTTACAATATTTAGTCATAATAGTTATAACATGATTGGTTAGACCATTGTATTAAAGACATCTTATCAAGGTGAATGTTGGTCTTGACAAAATCATAGCTACATATCATGTTCTACTCAGCATTTGGTGAATTTAGTATAGATAATATGTGGTTATATACCAAGACTTCATGGTACTTACTAGGTCATCTACTAGTATAGGAATAAAACCCATAAAACCACTCCTTTAAATTAAACTTCCTCTTGAATTTGAACATCCTCAACCTATCTTGAAATTATAACAATAAGATGACTTTTAAAGCCAAGAAGATGAATATAATGAAGAGAAAATTGATGAAAACATGGATAGACAGCCTACCTTTCTAGCCTTTAGCACTAAAAATCCTATCTACCTCAATGCATATGCTGATATACCCCTTAATGCTAACAACAAATTTCTAGTTTTAATGGTGAAGGTCATATCACCCCTAGTTAACCTATTAGGGACATCTCAAACTTATACATATTTCATAATGTTACTGAGGTCAACATTATCATTAGATTACATTCTATGTCCCTTAGAGGGAAGGAAATTGACTAGTATAGGACATTTCTCAAACGCTATATCACCACTTGGGATGATTTTGAAGAGTTTTTAACCTCAAATTTTGAAGATAAAATTGATCAAAAATCACTCATTCATTAGGTCAATGTAATTTAAAGGGGTCTTAAGGAGACAATGCATGAATTCAATGAGATATTTCAAATAAATTATTATAGGTTTCCTTCTCCTATGAGACCATCTAGAAGATTTGTGTTTACTACATACCTAATGAGTATTCATACCGACATAGCCATCATGATATAGAACATGGGTGTTTACACATTTTTTGAAGCTTATGACCTTGTCATTAGAGCTGAGTATAACCTAATACGAGCTATAAAATTGACTCCAAAAGTTTACATTCGAATTTTTATAAATGTATCTATTTTCACTCCAATTATTTCTCAAATGTTATATGCAAAAACAAGTCTATAATTTCCCATAAGAAATTATAAGATATTATTGATTGGGAAGCAAGGATTAAATATTTAGAGGCTCAAGTTAGTGAACTCAATTTATAATGTGGATTTAATTAAAACCCCTTACCCTATCCTCAAAAATTAAATAGTTTCCTACCTTAGTAGTATGGTCAAGGTAGAGGGCAAAGACAACCTAATCTCAATAGGTCACCTAATGCATATAACCCAACTTCCACCTCCAATAAAAGAACCATGCTATCAGCTCATAAAAACTTGGTCCTAAGAGAAGAAAGGAAGAAAATATAGTTCATGGATTCAAATAAATATGAGCATCAATATTTTGTATCCAAGGAGTATTTACTCCTCAACTATTCGTATAAGATGATAATTACATGCAAGCAAACGAAGGATGGCAGTCACAAAAGGTGAACCTTTTTAACAATCTAGTTAATGATACATTTATCCTCAATTAGAATGATTTAGTTATATCTAATACCAAATCCAAGATTATATATTTATTATATGATCATGATTTTGGAACAAGTTCAAGTAACCATCCTACAAGGTAGCAAGGTGTGTGTCCAAATATGATGGTCCGTACAACTTTTGCACCTCTTTCAAATCAATAATTTATAAATTTTACTCAAATTACTCCAATGTATCAAGCTCAAGTAACTTATTTTCCTTCAATGACATGATAAAATGTAAATTATCTCTCTTTGTAAATTTTTGATTTGTTAAAAATATCTCTAAGACATCTATCTCTCTTTAGGAATTGCTTCAAATGCCTAGCCAAAATGAAATTTTACAAGAGCAGTTGTCTCAAATCCACCTCATCCTTGAACTATAAAATCATAGTAATTTTTATCTCACTAATTCTCACACACACATTACATAACCCTCTTCCAAATATGAAATTACTCTACCCTTATAGCTCACACCAATTGTTTAAGATAAACTTGTTCATAATTGCATAATGGATAGTGGGGATAGTACCTTAGTGATGCCTAGGCCTGTTGTAGATAAGTTAGGATTGAAATATGAACCATATAATAAGGGAGTGATTTAACTTGATGTTACATGAATTAATTTTGTGGGACATTTCAAGATTTTTAGAGTTTTCCTTCATGATTTCGCAAGCTTCCCTATCCTTTAAGACATAGTAGTGGTTGACTTGCCTATTGAACTTACTATTTACCTCTCAAGGGATTTTATAGAGAAGATAAAAGGCTAACTCTCAGTTGACTGATCCTTCTTGGAATTCAAGACAAGGTATGGAGTAAATGCAACGATTATAACTTAACCATTATCTAATTTTTATATTGAGTCTTATGTAGAAGCATGCTCTAATCTCAATTACATGATCACTGATCAACAAGAGTTTGATATGGATGATGGATCATCATCTAAACATGAGGGAATATATGATAGTTTCCTAGAAGATTATGGTGTAGATACTTATGTACAAGATCCATATGCTTTTTCTGAATAAAATGATCTTGGCACATACATCATCCGTAAGGGAGAATATGAATAATTTGAGTTAAGCATTAATAGTTCTTTTCCATAAGTTTTTAAAATTAATTACCTTATTAATTTTCATTATGATGATGTTATTCAAATAATGGTAGATTAGGATGATGAATATAAAAATGTCATTTTTATTGCACAAGATGGTGGATTTCATTAACATGATAACCATGAAGAATAAGATGACATGTGGTAGAAGTTCCATGCCATAAGTCAAGAATTTGACCAGTTTTTAAGTCTTCGTATCCTCATAAGAAGTTTGAATATTTTATTAAGGTGTTTGATGGATATCCTAAGCATGAATGAGAGTGTCTTATTGAGCATGCACAATAATAATATAAAACCACTATCATATAAACTATAGTCATGGAGGAATCAAATGAGACCATGGAAGAAATGTTTATGTTTGAAGAGTAATCCAAACCTCAACTTGGTATTGCATCACTTTCAGACATGATGTAACAAAATGAATATAATATTTATGGCCCAATACATCATGTGCATTGTTTCCTAATACAAGATTAATTGAAAGCAACTATGAAGGCTCCTAAGATTTAGTTTAGGAAGTGTCAATTGGAAAAGGAAGAAGTCAAGCAAATTGTAGAGACCAACAAGATTCTTCAAAGACAAGATGGAGCATTCTTAAAGGATATAAGAGACATAATTAAGACTATTAAAATAATTAAATATGATAATTAATTTAGATATTAACACAATAAATTATTTATTGATAATTATGCTTCACATGGTGGATTGCTTTCTTGGAGTAACAATGATGAAAGAGGTACTATCTTTGATCCTAGTTCAAGTGACGGTGATTATTATTCACCTCAAGTGTTTGATGTCTTATATAAATTTAAATGAATGACATTTTTAGTTATTTATTTATCTTGATATCATTTTTATATGTGTAATTCAATTAAGAAACAAATATTTAAACATAAATAAAGAATTACATAAGATACCATCTTCATTACCTGAAATTAACAAGTGTCATTTAGATGCCTTTTACTCTTTGGTTCACTTTGATTATTTACTTATCATTAATAGGCATGATATAACAATAGAGATCTCCCTTATCCCTCCTACTTCTTGATCACACACATCTAGCCAGCACCCCACCTCTACTACTAGCTGTACACTCTTAATAGGCCATGTGGTCCATGTTATGATGTCTAAATGTGGTCCAAAAGTTTAATAGGTTAGTAAAAATCATGGAAATAACTATGTCAAATAGAGTAGTTTTTATTAAACTAGAGTTTCCATTTTAGATCTCCTATAACATTATGAGACATACAAAGACATTTTATATGTAGCACTTAGTGATACTCATGTGCCTTTAAACATCTAAGGTAGTTTATGTTGATTTCATAATTAACAATATGAAATGGATTGAAGAGAATATATCATTTATAAAGGAAGATTTCCCACCTCAACATAACATATATTTACACTTTCCTCTCTACATTATATTACAAATTAATAAGGTAGTTATCAAATAAGTTTTAGTTGAAAATGGATCAAGATTGAACATTATTACTATATCATTTATTTAACTTCTTAATATACATTCTAAGGATTTGGATCCATATAATATGAACATCTAGAAGGTTTGATAATATTCCACACAAAGTTTTAGGTTAAATCACACAAAACAGTGGGTCCTAGAACATAGGCTAAAACATGCCAAGTTATACGTAATGATCTTAATTAACATATGTGACATGGAAGACTATGGAATCATGATATGCACATAGTTGCATCCAATTTATATACATGATTAAATATAAAATAAAAAGTTCATATCTACACATGCCCTATGGATAAATAACCATTTATATACTATAAACATACATAGCCTTCACATAATTATATTCTTCATATGGATTTTCACAACAATACTCTAATCTACTATTTAGTATTCACATATCGCTTCCCTAGATACTTATAAAGCATAAGATAATAAGTTGACTTCTCCTTTTGCATTGAGATGCTTCTTAAAAATGGGTTACATAGGACATGGTCTTTACAATCATGAGCAAGTAATCCTAAATCCTATTGAAACATATGATCAATGAGGTAGACAAGGACTTGCATATAAAAATAACACATATAATTCCAAGTCCTCTCATCATACGTATTAGCATATAATTTTTTCTCCACCTATTTGATGGAAAGGCAATATGGTATATCATGTTTCTAATCTCTCATTTATTTACCCTAATGTTATTGATGATATAATTTATCTAAATCTATATACTTTTCATGAATTCTATAATGATGAGTCTCTTTTAAAATTCTTGGGGGCATACAAGGATATCCCTTCCTTCTATCATAATATCAAGTTTACTTATTCCAAAAATACCCATATATAGATTAGTGAACATTCAAATGACTCCAATGATATTTTATTAAACACAAATGATACTATCTAATGCATCAATCTATGTTACCTAACAAAGAGATAGTGAAACTTAATTATGGTGTAAATATTAATCCATCTATCATACTATTAGCTACTACCTTACATAAAGAAGATGATAATGATATTCATCAAATTTTTTAAAATTTACATCAAGATTTTGCTTGGTCTTATTCTGATATAACTAGCACTGATCCTTGAATCATAATACATACGATTACACTCTATCTTGATGAAAATTTGGTTAAACAAAAAATTTGAAAAATGCATACCAAGCTTTCTCTGTTATTCAAAGATGAGATCCAATGGATCCTTTATGCTGATTTCATCTGACCACTTGCGCATCCATAATTGTTCTCTAATATTTTCTTTATTCTAAAACATAAAGGCCAAATATAATGTTTCTATAATTCTAGAGGCTTAAAAAAATCATGTATTGATAATGATTTTCCTTTACCCAACATCAATATAATTCTGGACTCACCAATAGGCTAAAATTGATCTCTTTTATGGATGGCTTTACCAGTTATAAATAAATTAAGATCACTAAAGAAGACCAAGAAAAAACTTCTTGTACCACACCATGTGACATTTTATTTTATATAGTCATGCCTTTTGGATTAAAAATTGCAAGGGAAACATAATAGTGAACATTCACACATATATTTCATGGTCTCATTCAAAAAATAGTGAAATATTATGTTGATTATTTTCTTAAAAAATAAAAATACTGACATCACCATGAAATATACTTATGACATATTTTTGAGAGATTAATAAAATACAATATATGACTTAATCCAAAGAAATGCATCTTTGGGGTTTTATGTAAACTCTTAGGATTTATAATATCTCAATACGGTATCGAATATGACCCCAAAAAATCTCGTTCCCTAAAAATCAAGATTTAGGTAATACACCACTTTGTGGTACAGCTCATCGATAGGACCTAATAATTCATTAGATTACTTAAGAAGGATATAAAATTTGAATGGGACATCACATGTCATTAAATATTTGA
The DNA here is from genome assembly GCA_037957365.1 of Torreya grandis. NCBI lineage: Eukaryota > Viridiplantae > Streptophyta > Pinopsida > Cupressales > Taxaceae > Torreya > Torreya grandis. The sequence continues at coordinate 35,397 of JARHVA010009215.1, read as the reverse complement.
TAGACTCTAAGAATACCTACTAAACCCACCTGTCTTAGTACTACCAATCTCTGACAAACCAATTATACTTTACTTTTTAGTGACCAATCATGAAATCAATGCAATCTTAGCACAACAAGATGATAAAAATAAATAATAAGCTATTTACTACACCAGTCATACACTTGTTAACTATAAACAAAATTATCGAATAATAGAAAAACTTTATTTGTCATTTTTATTTACTAATCATAAGCTCTAACATTATATGATAAACAATGAGACACAAGTCATTACAAAATCTAATTCTTCAAAATTCCTCACTTTAAACTACATTTATTAGATAATATTTAAAAATGGGTTATGTTACTCACAAAATTTGACCTCAAGATAGTATTACAAAAATCAGTAAAATGTT
>JARHVA010009215.1:27500-30000 GCA_037957365.1 Torreya grandis | reverse complement strand
TCATGCCCTATTCCATCTATAGTGTTTGGCATTCTTGAGTGGCCTAAAATTGTCTAATATACCTCAGTGGCTGCAAAGCTGAAATGTCCAATTATTTATCTCAAGTTAGACATCTCTAGTTACATCACATAGTTTAAGTTATATATGTATCTACTACACATTAGTATGTAATGACGTAGTTAGAGTCTACTTGAGTTCTTAAGCCACCTACATCAGAGGGTTGGACACACCATCAATCCAATCCAAGCTATTCATAGGTCATAATCCACCAAGCAGGGGTGGGAAATGATGGATTCAAAATTGGACTAAGTTATTGAGCCACCCAAACATGAGGATTTAAGAAGACATTGGTTCAGTCCAAATTAGTCACTGATTGATCACTATCTATGTACACACATAGGCTGGCATCATGTTTATGCTTTTTTTCATTTACCCAATGAGGTGTATTAGTTCCTTTCCTATCTCTTATCCCTTGACTTAGTTTTACTCATTTTAGTTCTTTATATAGTTTTATCTTTACTTTCTATATCTCTTAAGTACGGACTAATCTAAGCATGTTTCACTTACAAGATGTGTATTGGAGCATGATTCACATTCTCAAATCTAGACTCACAGGATTCACCACTCATGTAAGTCCAAGTACACTTATTTTTTATTTATTTTAATCATTTTGATTATATGAATTTATAAAATAAATGAGGGCACAAATTTAATCACCTGAAATTCCACTTGAATGCTAAGAATGCTACTTGAGGATACCTATCCCTACCTTAGCATTAGACCTATCTTAGGGCCTATTTTCACACTTATCTAGCTGTTGTGCAATCCATAGGTGTCCCTAGTCATCACTAAAGTAGTTTTAGACCCTCACTCTTACATATTGGACCTTAATGTCTTAGGTTATAGCACCTAAACACTAATGCCATAATATGGATAGTATCACCACATGGTGTTAGTGTCCTAATTTTGGTGCTACTATCTTTTCCTTCCTTTTTATTCAAATAAATATCTTTTCAAAATCTAGACCACCTAGGGTCAACCTAGACCTATTTTAACACCCACACAAGTAATATAATAGTATATATACATAAATTTTATCACTCTAACCATTAGATGGAAATAAGATATAAATTACACATACAAACTAAAAATATGTTTTGCACAATTAAGGTTATCAATCACTATTGTTATTTACTTATTCATACTATCATATACAACATTCTAAAGTGTAGATTATTTATATGTCCAATCTCAAGAAAATTTAAAACACTCACGTATTCCAATATACTAGATTTACTTAAACTTTCACCAGCACTTAGGTAGAGAGAACTACATCATTCTTGATCCCTCTTTGGATTATTGCTATGTAGGAAAATATCATCATAGTGGAGTGTTGAAAATCCCTAGCCTACCCCACTAACAACATAATTTATTTCTTGTATCAACAAAATGCCCTAGTAATATGGAGGATTAGGGTATTATCAAAGATTTAGTCAAAATAGGCCATATATAGGGTTTTAAAACTTGTACACAGATGAACAATCTTGACAAACCTAGACATAGGTGCACCAAGAAGTTTAGAACAATTCTTCACGTAAGACACAACTACAAAAATAGGGACACTAATGCCACATGATGCTACTATCAGACTAAGGTGATACTATTTAAGATGTATTTTGACACTTAGATCCTATTTGTGACACTTATACTAGCCTATGCCATAGTTTTTAGCCTCTAAATCAGCCATCTCAATCATTTTATATATAAATTTTCATTTACATTATGCATTGATATTTTCAGAGAGGTTAAATTTGGTTAATTTTATAAAAAATCAATGGATATATTTATTTAATTTTTCAATCCTAATTTACTATACTCAACTCTTTAACAAGATAGGATTTATATTCATCTATGTACTAAAAGTTTAAAATAAATTTATAATGCTGCACAAGAAAACATTTATATAATGACATTACTTACACACTTGGGTTATAATCATAATTATTTACATCCTTATACCAAATCAATTATAAATATTTAAGGAACCTCTCAAAAGGTTCTAAGCTTGATTGGCTTAAATTTACAAGTTATATGTATGTGTTTCAATGTTATATCTACTTAGACATGTTCTTTCTATATGGTGCATGATTACATTCATAGATTATAGAATTGACTTATCTTTATAGTGTGAAGTAACTACAAATTCCTATCTTTCCATAACATCAAGGAGTGGGGTCATATCAATGAGGGATGTCATAGAGGCATATTATCTACAATTGGCACAAGTTTTAGACTTAGTGGGGGCATTCTTTGGAAGCTTTTCACCACACTTGGCACCTATTTTATATTTAGTGGTGGAATGCTTTGGAATCATGTTCTCCACATCCATTCAATATATTTTACTTATATGAATTTTAAAATTCATTATGGGCATGTCATATTGGCATTGATTATACACATTCATAGTTACTAGATTTAATGGGGGAATGATTTGGATGCA
>JARHVA010009215.1:0-22500 GCA_037957365.1 Torreya grandis | reverse complement strand
GGCCTCCCTCTAATGAGAAACCCTTATATCCTCTAAAAGGTGCGCTTGCCCTAATTAGGGTTTCATAATTAAGAATTAGGGTTTCATAATAAAAAATAGGCCGAATAATTAATATTTAATTAAATCAATCAAATATTAATATCTCCCTCAATACATGTCCAAAGAAGCCCGAATGAAAGCCAACTAGAAAACTTTTGCTAGTCGAAGCCAAGCCAAGCTCCACCTAGACCCTCTATCCATCCTATCAGCCTACAAAGATCACATAATAGGATAATCATCATAAAACAAGATCACTCTAAAGGTGGGACATTACATTCTGCCCTCCCTGAAATTGCTTGTCCCCAAACAATCTCAACAACAAAGTTAACATCACTCCACTTGGATCCCAAGGAAAAGGTTTTGTAATGTCCCTCATGTCACCAATCAACCCCTATGAAGAAATCATCAGCATCGTCAGTACAAAAATCAGCAATTGAGACACTGTACTCAACACCCAAACAACTGACATCATTGATAATGAAGAGACATCACATGTTAGATAGCAACAACACAAACCAAATCTGCTTGCCATCAACTCCTGCTCTAAGTCATGCACCAACATGCTATCAACCCCAACACCTATCACCATGCCATGTCTATCACAACTCTCAACCCATGGCATCAAATCGTCCCAAGTACCAAGACAAGGATCCCAACATCCAATCCATGAATGGAAATCAATTGGCAACTCAAGTAAACTCCTCACCTGAATAATGTGAACAATACCAACTGACTGCATGTAGCTATCTCCTGTACCCACTACATTCTCTAAATATGGAGTGTGAATGCTAGACATACTCATTTCATCATCAGCATGTGTCCTAACTGTAAAAAAAAGCTAAGTCCCTACCACATGCGCTAACTCCTGAACTAAACTCACCTCAAGACAAAGCTCATCCACATGTCTCTCTTGTATTGGTGCCAATGTGCACTCAACAGCCCACTCTACCATATTATGTTGTATGAGCCTCTCCATCTGATGAAAAAACATATTTTTGATGTTGCAGCCCCGTATGGCCTTAAGAATATGTCTCTTCCCATCAACATCAAAATGGACCTCCATGTCCTTGAGATGAAGAGTGAATTCCTCAAGGGAATGAAGCCACTTCATGCCCAAGACTAAGTCTATATCCCCCATGTTCACCACATAATAATCAGCCTTGAACTCATAGTTGTTCAAGCGCAATGGGAGATCTCTAATCATCCGCTCACACCTAAGAGTGTAACCATCAGCTACCTTAACTCTAATGCCCTCAAAATCCTCGGTAGTGAGTCCATGATTCTCCAAAAATCTAGCATCAATAAAATTATGTGTGGCTCCTGTGTCAAGAAGGGTTATGACCCTCTGTCCTGCCAAAACTCCACGGAGTCTGAATGAACCATTCAGCTAAATGCTGGATAGGCGTGCCTCTTGTATTTGAAGCTTTGAATCTACCTCTGCCTTAGCCTCTGAAGCCTATACCTCTGACTCCTCAGAACTCTCCTACTATTTAGAATCTTCTAATTCTAAATCCTCACAAAAAGCCCACATCACACAATTTGCCTTGCCTTTAGGCCTCAAAGGACAATTAGGATTGGCATCATAGGGACCTTTGTAGTATAAGCAAAGCTTCTTCCTACGTAGATCATTAAGAGCCTCTCAATCCAAAGGTGGTGTTGCTGGATTGGCCTTTGAATCATTCTTGACACCTGATTTATCTTTGTTGAAATCTGATCCCTCTCTATCTCCGTTGAAGCCCTTATTATCCTTGAATGAAGGAGTACCTCTAGAGTTAAATTTACTGGATGGGGCTACCATCTCCATGCTATGCACCTTGTTCATATCTTCATGTAATGAAGGAGGATCAAAGGCTTTGATCCAACCTCTCAATGGTTTAGATAGGCCCTCGATGAAGAGAACTACCAATCTACTTTCTAAAATGTTTGGCACCATGACTGCCAATCGCTAAAACACCCCAATGAAGGACTCCAAGCTACTTGTTTGTTTCAACTATGCCCAATCTCAAAAGTAAACTTCTAGATATTTTTTGTCAAACCTCTCAACCAACCTATCCATGAAGTCCTGGTACTCTGTCACCTAGTTATGCTAAAGTGTTACCATACCATGGTACCACCAATCATGTGCGACCCCCTCCAAGTGCAATATGGCGTATTTGATAGCTTCTATTTTAGTCATTGGCCTTAATGCCAAAAATGTGTCAAGCTTATGTATCCAAGCTTGAGCTGTCATCTTACCACTCCCATCAAAAGTTGTCAAAGAAAGCTTGCCAGTAACCTTCCTCAGCTCACTAAGCTGACCTCTAGGCCTCCTATCCTGTCTAACTGAACTATAGTGTTCTCTCCTCTAATTAAAAAAATGATGAAAGGAAATCCTCTCCCAAACCTAAGGAGCTAATAAGTCCCACTCATCATTTGTAGCCATGAGGGCATCTGTAAATAGGGAATCTCTTGCTGCTTCCTCTATTGGAGCCTTTGGTTCCTCCTGAACAAATGTAGGACATGTAGGCCTATCAGCTATTCTAGAATAGGTCAGCTATGGTCTCTAATTAATAGTAGCACTCTTGTTATCTCCTTATTCCCCATTCTATCTAATTGGTGGGTTCATCCTCTCTACCATAATAGTAAGTGCCTGTAGTGCATGCATCATCTGTTACTGGCCTCTAACCATAACATGGAAGAATTCTCTGGTGTCCTAATCATCATTATTTATGTGGCCCCTGGGTGGGCTACCCTCATGCCTATCACTCATGGTGATTGGTTGTTATTCTAAAACCTAGTTGCCTTCAAGAAAGGCTCTACTGCGTGTGTAATACCTATGTGGTCCCCACTCTTGTGGCTGCATGAGATTGTTAAACCCTCAGGATGGTAGGATTTAGCTATGATACCACTGTAGAAACCCCTATTTCCCCTAAATTCTAGAACTGACTAATTTTTTACTATTTTTTATGTATTCTAATTTTTTTGGATGTTTTTGCATGAAATAAAAAAGAATGCATTTTGACAAATAAATTCTAATAATATACAAATAAATAAATAAACTCTTTCAACTAACTAATCTTTGATCTTATTATTCACTTCAGATGATTACAATAAAGATGTCTTCCACAGATACCAAATAATATAAAATATTGTCTTAAAAACCTAATTTTTCTACAATCTAAAAATAAACCCTAGATTTGGTAATGCTGGTTTAGCTTTCTAGTTACTGTTTCACACACACAGTCACTGACATCAGTTATACTACCACGATCGATTGATATATTACCAATGTAAACATCTGTCAATCAGTTTACTTTGTGTCAGTATTTGAGTCAACTGATGTCGGTATCTGAGCTACCGATGTCGGTCTCTACACTCCTTGTGGCTCTATACGGCCTACTGTAGAATGTTATGGATTTCATATAATAGAAAAAAATAGTACGGCCTCTATGTTGGATGCCTAATCTGAAGAAATCTTACGCTAATACTGAAGATCTTTATTTAGACAATTTTTGGACAAAAAACTTGATGAAATAAATACCAATGAATCTCTGTGATAGCTTTTGCATAAAGCTATCTCTCAACTGGCAATAGATCAGCTGATATCTCACAACCTCTGAATTGCACACATTGAAGATTGCATGTTCTCCAATGCAAAAGAATACTAGAAACACTTGGCTCAGTCTTCTCAAAAAAATACTTAGCAAAATTTGTCTTCAACAATGAATAATATTCTGGCCTCCATCCAATGAGAAACCCTTATATCCTCTAAAAGGTGTGCTTTCCCTAATTAGGGTTTCATAATAAAAAATAGGCCAAATAATTAATATTTAATTAAATCAATTAAATATTAATATCTCCCTCAATACATGTCTAAAGGAACCCGAACGAAAGCCAACTAGAAAAATTCTGCTAGTCGAAGCCAAGCCAAGCTCCACCAAGACCCTCTATCCATCCTATCAGCCTACGAAGGTCACATAATAGGCTAATCATCATAAAACAAGATCACGATAAAAAGGGGACATTACACCATATCTAGGTCATGGACTATCACTCTTTGTGAAATGGCAAACTCCTATTTTTCAATATTCATAGTGACCTTGAGGGAAAATAGGTTAGTGGAAACATGGTGTTAAACTAACCCCAGAGACCTCACTATAAAAGGGTATTTCCTACATAGGAAACACTCTAGAAGAGGGCCTCAAACTCATGTATTTATCTCGTATGTGTTGGGTTTTTTGTGAATAATACAATATGTGAAAATCAAGTACAATAGTGACCTAGCCTATAACTTGGCAAATAGATCTCTTGGGATACTCCTTTAGCAATTTAGACCTGTACATGTGTTGTACATATGACTAGTATGGAAATATGGAAGCTTTGTTCAATTTAGTTCTTGACAAAATGATATTGATAACTTACCTTAGTCTTTTTAATATATTTTTACATGTAGTTAGGTGAGGATTGAATGAGGGTCAATAATGTATTTATATCACATCTTTTTGGAGTGATAACTCACATTAAATCACGTCAGCTGAGCATTAGGATATGGTTCATTTATAAATTGGATGGCTTTAGGTCACTAGACACTTGCATCAAGTCAAGACCATAACATCAATGCTATTGTATGTCCCAAACATTAGTGTCTAGGGAGAAAGAAAGCTAGTATAGACTCATAACATTGAGAGATGGAATATAAGTGAATTTTAAGCATTTTAGAAAGATATAGGACATGGGTAATCAATGTAAGTCTTTTCAAAATAAGAGGTAAAACCTAAGGGGCATGAGATAGTGTAGAATTAATATATGCAAAAGTGGGAAATGTATAGAACTGAGAGAAATAACCAATGCCCATGTTTTCCAAGTGTATAGCAATGAGTTGATATATAATCATAAAATAGTGTCTACATATTTATCTTTGTTTATTTTATTAAATAACTTGGTTAGAAATGTGAATTATCCTATTGCATCATGTCGTATGCACAAATTTTTTATAATGTTTTCTTTTTTGGCACTAGATTATGTGGAGAATGTTTACTGATCATGTAACTTTTTTGAGTATATAATATTTGATAATCCTTGAATGTGTGTAATATTAAGTGTTCATGGACATAATGTTTTTTAGCCTAATTTTATTTTACGCTGATATTTTGTTGTTGGTTTAATTTTTGGATTAATTTTGTGTGGTTTAGAAACTCAAAATTTTTATCCTTTATCATGTGAGACAAATTCCAACATCATGTCAATGATTAGGGAGCCTAGGGCCACCAGTGGAGGGTTCATTAAACTGGCTAGTAGGATTTGGACATTTGTCCAAGTTGGTTTTAACCTGTGCATGACTTTATGTGGTTTATCAGGTTCAAATAACGTTGAAATGACTCTTAGGATTTGATATTTTAATTCAAGTTTAGTTATCCCAAACATTAAATTTATTTCAGCATTCATGTATTAAATACTTTTGGCATGGCTTATATTTGGTGTCATGCAATTGTGCATACATTTAGTTCATTTTGAAGAGTCAAGATAGATATTTATAACTTATAAAAATAAATGTAAACATTGTATGATTGTGTAATATTATTGTGAACAATAATTAGGGATAACAATGTTATTCTAATTAACTCTTGTACCCTTGTAAAAGTCATTTTCATAGCATTGGATTATCTTAGTGATGGAATGAAAAATGACTATGATAGACATTCTCTCTATCAATACACATTTGTAATGATTATATTTTTATTCAAATGAGTAATATAGGGTTTTTGATCTATTAACAATAGATTAAATAATATTACATGCAAATAAAGGTTGCTCATTAGTTATCTATTCATGACTCAGCCACTTGTGAAAACTATAAAATGAGTAGAATTTTTTAATTATATATGTTTTGATTTGGAATTAATTACGTATATTTTGATTAATATAATATTGGTTATTCTATTACTTAATTCTAAGATCAAATACTATTTTTAATTAAGCTAGGAATTTATAGAATAATGAACTATTGAGATGATTTCATTAATAGTTTTAATAAAAAGCAAACTACCAAAATGGATAATTGTATTGTGTGTTTAGTTTCAAATGGTTTTAGTATTATATTTTAGATTAAAAAATAAGTATTTAGGATTTTATAACATTAATTATTTTAAATTTTTTGAGACTACGTGTAGGATTTTTTGTTGTCATGGATACCCAATCGAGGGTTGAGGTCATTCGATAATAGATTTAAATCACTACTCTTGTCTTGAATCTCTTATTTATTATATGATAGGACCTTATTGATTATTATAATTATTTTTGTATGTACAAGTATAATTTTTAGGATTATATTATTTAAAATTGATTAAGTTATATTGAATTATTTTTTTCATATCCGTTTTCAAAATGGTATATGTTGACAAATCCTTAATTATGAAATATCCATTCAGAATGGTTATGTTATTAGATGAACTACTTAATCATCACATTGCTTTTATAATGGCTTAAACTAGTTTAATTACTATAAACCATTTAGTGGCATGTATGTTTATTGATTATTTGTGTATCATATAGAAGACTTGAAAGGGAAAGTGACTATGCATGGAATGTTTAGAATTTGTTAAATAAATTTTATTCACTAGTACATTAAACTTAAAAGATTAAGTTGGATTAAATTATTATTCGTTGTTTTATTAATAATATTACATTATTGATATTAAATTGATTTACGCCAATTAGTAGAGATTCATTGGAAACTTTTATTTTGATCTAGTGTAGTCAAAATAATGTTTTCTATGAGATTGGTTTAATAAGCATTGTTGTTATTGATCTAGTATTGATGAAGGATATTTTTATTTCACTATTTTTAATTAGGTATGTTAGGACCTATATACAATATACTTATGTTAAGTAGTGATATCAATGAATTATGATCTTTAATTAATTGAATCATCATATTTATATTATGTAACTGTGAAGTTTAGATTAATTAAGAAACTTACCTTATTTTTATTAAAAACATTTTAACTGTCAAGGAGAAATGGACATGATACGTATTAATATATTATCTCGCATTTATAGGATATTTTAATTTTTATATCTTATGTAGGAATTTATATTGCATCATTTAATTTTATGATCTTGACATGTTATGAAAGATTATTTTTAATTTTCACTCATGTATAAATTATCCTTGGAGGAAAATAAATTTTATTTCCATGTACATAATTTATCTAAATGGGATAAGCATTAATAAAAGGTTAAAATATCATTTAATGGAAATTTATTTTAAATAGGGTATGATAAATATTATGAGAAAATTTACATGCATTAAACTTGGTGTTATAACCCTACGAATGAATTACATTCCACTTGGATTGGTAGCATCAAATGTGCGTAATAATTTTTTTCTTATAACATGAAATGTATGGCCTAGTTTAAAAAGAATAGTATGAATCATTACTTGTAATATTTATCACTACATGAAATTTAATTTTGTACATGCATTAAGATGATTAATTTTTAATTCTATTAGCTATATATTCCTAGTTCGTATACTTATATTTATATATGAGAAAAGGTATAACATTTCATGTAGATATTTATTTGTTATAATTATTTCATGTTAAGAGAAAAAAAATATGAGGTTAAAATTCATTTACCTTAATTAAATTGAAAAATATTTATCCAAGAAATGATAAGTTGTTTAAGGTTGATACTATTCATTTGGTTTTATGAGAAAGATAACTTGTGTAAAAATTTAGGTAAAAATTAATAAGGGTATGCAAGTATGTTTATGCATTTTGAGCTTTATATACTTCAATGGATAAACTAATTTCATATAAGGTCCACTCAACAAGACCTAATCTTAAAGAAGTTATATTTTAAAATCATCTTTATTTTCCTTACCTAGGATGAAATTTGAATTTTTTTGCAAAATTGTTATGTCTTTTAGTACATTTAGTGTAATAAGTACTTCGATTGATTCTTTTCAAAAAATGGCATTTATTACATAGACATAGAATTTATTTGTTAGTTAAATGGGTTATGGATGATATATGAATATGTTGATGCATTTTATTCATTTGGGTGTTCATTCTTATGAAAATAAAAGTTTTTGAATGAGCTATATTTTCTAGTTAAATTGTATTTTTTCATAGGAAAAAGTGATCAATAATTGAGCTTATTCTAGTATTTTTAAAATATTCTAATATTAAATTCATAAATATACAATTAATGTAATACTATAGTCCCAAAGGATGAATGTCACAGATAATCAGTAATAAAATATTTATAAAAGCACATCTTATTGAAACATCTAATATACAAACAATGTAAACTAAACTTTATACCTAAATATTTGTTGTTCATGATAAAATTTACACAATTTGATCAACCTGTGATAAATAATTTCTAAGGTGTTAATTTCATCAAATTTTTTGATTAAGTTTTCATGGTTATTCTTAAGACCCCTCAAAGATAATTTGAGCTCCTTCATCTAATTTTTCATGTATCCATTAACAAGAATAATATACAGCATTACTTGATGCCTAAATATGTATTAAAACAAAATATCAAAATAAATTTGATGAAGAGATACTAATTGAAATTTTTTGTTAAAAACACTAAAATGATATATCTATTTTCTAAATATGCTTCATGACAATATGTCTAAGTATGTATGTTTTACTCTAATTTGGATTTAGAAACCATAATAGGACATGGAATAATATGTATATCTAGATTACTCAATATATCATTTGAGCATGAATTTGAATGTAAAACATTAAAAAAAATTTAAATATTTTACAAGTGACATATGTTAAATATGGTAACTACAAAAAATGGATAAGTAATTAGATTTTATTATCGAATTTAATATTGTTACTAAATTTTGGTAGTGGAAAATAGATTAAATATACCCCAAATATGGAACTATTTTTTTGTTTATGTAATGTCAGTTTCATTAATGTTAAGACAATTTTAAGTACTTTGTTTATGGGTGAAAGTCTGTTAAACTATTTATCCCATGCATTTTGAATCACCATCAGTGGTTCATCTTGATAATTTCTCAATGATGAATAATGGATGGTGATTTAAATTGCATTAGATAAATAATTTGCACATAGTTTCACCCAAAAACAAACTTCTCACTCTTATGGATTGTGAAAACATCAAATCTTTTATTTAGGTCAATTATTGACTATCAATACTCATATGTAATTGTCAATAATTATTTATGTAAATAATAGGGTATGTGATCATACAATCAGCTTTTTATCTCTCTAAAATATATGTATGTGTGATTTTGAACCTAATGGCTCACACAAATCCAAAAAATATCCTTATTTAGATTGAAACTCTAATTATACTTATGAGATATAAAAACCTACAAAAGTAAGAAAATGTAATCATCTAACATAATCCCAATTATTCCATTGATGATTGATTTATTTTTCTATATTTTATTCTCTAACATGAGATAAATCAATCCATGTGAAACTTTATCACACCTAGTGTGATTGTGTAATTTTTCTCCTTCACTATGTGAATGTAACTTATGATTTGGATCTGATAATTGAAAATGCTTACATTAACTTGTATATGGTGTGATCCATACATGTATTGGGACTTATCTTAGTGGTTTATTTGTAATTTGAGAAGAATAAGACGTATTTTATCCAAGTGTAGTAGTGTATAGATGTGTACTAGATGAATGCTATTTATTTACCAAATAAGGACTTGATTTGTATATATATGAGTCCAATTAGGTAATTTATCATTTTAGTGACATGTTAGGTATATGGTCTGACCCTATGAAAATATTTAATAATAAAATATAGTCATTAAAAGGAGAGGATCATGTTGAAAAATTTAATGTTATGTGGGTACAATTAGTGTGCCCTTAATACTGTACTCGATACAATAATAAATGTGTTATTATTACAACATGTGTTAAATCCTTGTGAAAAAGCAAATATAAAACATATTATTAATTATTTTCCTATATCATTGAGGAAATGATGAAACTATTGGTTACAATGGCTACCTCAACTCATTCCTTTTATAAATACACTTTTACTCCTATGGTAAAAGAATAGTTTGATGTAATATTAGTTTATGGATTAATATCTGCATGCAATAGATATTTGTTTGAATACTTATTTGAGGGATTGTTGTTTACAAATGAGAAGAGTGAAGGATTGTAGTGGGTTTTTATCTCTGAAGAGGTTTTACCACATTAAAGCTATGTATTCATTTATCTTGTTGTTATCTTTCTCTTCAATCACATGTCTAGATACATTATACATATTTTATTCAATATTTCATGAATTTTTTCATGGTATTAGATTTACCTTGATGTGTTGACTGATTAGAATGTTTTTTGGAGGACTCAGACCATGTGCAAGGCAAATTCAAGAAACTCAATTTAATCTCTTCTTGGTTCTACCATAGTATGGACTTTGAAGCAAATTATTTTCTTTGAATTTATTATTATTTATTTATGTGGTAAATAAAGGCCTATATATCAGGTTTTAAGACCCTGAAACTTTCATTCAAGAATTACAAAAACTTTGTTCAAGTGACCAATCTTCATTTTTTGAAAACACAAAATAGCAGGGATAACATTATATATCCATGTAAAACCTATAAAATAATAAATTATTATCTTTTTTGTCATTATTTTTTATTTTTATCTCATCTAAGTGGTTAGAATGGGTCATTTCAGCATCCCAAAAATCTTACAAATCATGAAAGGGATTAATAAAGCCTCTTTGAATTTTATCTCTCTTCCCTATGGCACTTCTATACATACTACTGGAGTGAAATAAAAATTATTTAAAAATATAATTTTAAAGATATATTGGCTATTGGACACAAATTCTAGAATATAGAAAAGTTTCATTTGATTTGGGTGTTTGTACAAGATTTTATGCAAATCAAAGATTTTACCCGAGCGTCATTCTTCATCCTAGAACATGCTACAAATTAGTAATAGTTTATAATAAATATTTATTAAATAATATTTTAAATAAATACAAAATTTCCACATAGACATAATAGTCCCACCTTCCCTGTCTAAACCTTTTGATCCAAAAAGTTTAAAAAGCAATAGTTGTATTACCTAATTATTTACATGCACCATACATATTTATTTTTATAGATTTTTATTATAAAAATATAAAATTATAATTTTTTGCATATAAATATTTAAAAATTATCCTAGAAGGGTTTGTGATCCTTAGTTTGCTTAGAACTTATAATTTTGTCAAGCATTCAAAACCCCCTAAAATAATTTCTTTTGATAAACTTTTACTTAGTATTTTTTTTCAAACTAATTCATTTCATTTAATTTTTTTTGCATCCAAAGTGAATCACGTGCAAAACCCTTGACTTGTTTTGAACATACTTTGACATTTGATCTAGTGATTATTATTAGAACATAGTAATGTGACCATTCATTTCCTAGGTGTTGGCACATTCCAAATGCATTTATGCTGTCCAATTTTTGTTTTTATATTTTCCATTATAGTTTTTTATAAATTTTTAAATCATAATGTTTAAATAGTTATTCTATATGTGACCCTTGTGATAATTAATCTAGTGCAACTTTTTTAATTTCTTTAAATTATATCACATAAAATTTAACAATTATTTTTTGTTACAAAAATAAATTTATTTTATTTTTAGATATAATACAAAATCATAATTAAAAATTGCTTTTTAATGTTTTATCTACTGTTGTAGTGTCATTTTCAAATACAAGTAATGACTTGACCTAATTTTATCCTAGATAAATCTCAAATTCTTATTAGGGACAACTATAATATCTTAAAAAAATACTTTAATCAAAATTTGTTGATCAAAATCTATGGAACATGTTCTTTCAAAAGAAAAATCATCATCAAGATAATGTGTTATGCCTGAGCTTTCAAATATATTTCAATAGAAATCAAAAGAAGCCATGTAAGTTACAAAAATATAACTCATAAGTTACAAAAATATATTTTATATAGAAATGAAAATTTATGATTTATATGAGGTTAAATTTAAAATTATATAAAAAAACTCATCATTATTGAAAATTTTTACATCTAGCTATGACTATCACTTTGCTATTAATATTTTTTTATTAGGTAAAAAGAAGATTTTGACTAGGCCCCAAAACTAGGTACATTAAAAGATAGACATGAGAGCTAAACAAGGGACATAAAATAAATTAATCTACTCATAATATGACCATATAGAATAGGGGACTATTAACATACAATCCATAATCCATCCACCTACCATCAATAAACTAGTAAAGGGATGTTGTCAGTGATTGACGTAATGATCGATCTATGTACTACCCCTTCTCTCTCCTATTTTGGATCAAAGCATCATATTTATTGGTTTGGGGGAATTTTTATGACTTCATATTTCCTTTTATATAATCCTTATCTTCAATCATTAATTGAAGAAAGAAGGAAAAAGACACTAAATTAAATCATTGTCCTAACATATTTTACTTGAAGGAGAAACACCTTTTTATTTATTAAGGGAATCCTAGAGTTCAACCAAGGTTTATTTCCATCCATGAAATTGATCCCTCATGGTTAATTATTTCTTCTTTTTGAAAGTATTTTTGGTCACTAGATCCAACGGATCCTTACTTGAATCATGATGTTTACTATGAAACTTCTAACAACAGATTTTCCATCATCTGTTCTTCACCTTTTAAAGATTTTGAATAATCATCCATAGAGTGAAAATTTATGTTAAAGAGTTATCAATGATGTCTTCAAGGTGTCCAGTAATGTCGATGAGGTATCATGTATGCTAGAATGACAATGATAAAGTGTGATTCAATGTATTTTGGTGTTCCCACATGTTTTTTATATTTTGACTTAGTGAGGCAATTAGTGGATGTTATTTATGGTATTTTCATGTTTTAGAGACAATATAAGGGTCTCAAGGGTTCTCTGGGCACATATGGAAGTGAAATAAATTCATTAAAATAGTCATGAGAATGAATAGGTACTTCTATTCATTTTAGTAAATTAGGTTGAGTAAGTATATTGATAGCATCATATTTGATGTGTGTGAAGGGCTCAAGATTAATTTGATATATGGATTTATTTCAATATTTGAAAATATCATGTGGCTCAAATTTTAGGTATATACATGGCACGAAGTAAAAGTTATTAAAGTGAAAAGTTGGCTTTCTAGGTAGAGTTCACTAAGTTGCCATACTTAGCCAAATTTTCATTATTGAAGTTCTATAGTGAGAGTTTAGTCAATCGATGAATATCTATAGTAATAAATTAATTTGACTAGATAAGGATTTAATGGAGTGCATGACCTTATTAGATAGTGATTTAATAACATGCATAAAGTCAATATGTCAAAGTTTCTTGAGATTGCATGAACTAATGACATGTGTCTCAATAATGATGATTTGATAGAAGATAATGGGAAAATAAATGTTCATGTAGATGGATATCAATGGTGAGGTTTCATTCAAATAATAAATTCATATAAGGAATGTAGGGTTGTGAAGTGACATGTTCTTTGAAGTAAGAATAAAAAATCAATGGGGAGTGTTAAAAATGTAAAGTTAGGAAGATCAAGAGCAAATCGATGGAGTGTATTTGTTCAAATTTTATAAGGGACATGAGATGAAGACACGTTTTTGAATATTTATGATTTATATAGTGACCATTCGAATATAAATATTCAAATTTTTGAAATAAAACTAGTGATTGGTTATTGATCTATATCTCAAGCATATGGCATAATTTGATGGTGGTGTATAAAAAAATGTTTTAGAGGATTTCAAGGTGTATCTTAAAATATTTATTAGAGGTTTGAATGTCTATAAAGATGCATTTACTGTAATTGTAAGTTTAAAATTTTTTGGTCATTGTACAAAATAATCTTTGAGTAAATTCTGCATTTATAGAAGAGTAATTTGGTGGGAGTAATCACTTAAAGATGTCATAAAGGTCATGTGATGTGGACACATGAATTTTAAGTTATTTTTATGTTATTAATTTCCTTTTTGAAGTACTAATGGGGTAATATCTTTCCATGAGACATATAAGTACTACTAAGGTGTAATTTAAAGTCGTAGATGCTTACGTGTGATCCATGAATTCTATGGTTGACTTATGAGAATGGTATTGAGCTATGTTTTAGCATCATAGAAGTCTTAAGGGATAAGGTAAGTAATATGGCTGACCTAAAAATTGATATTCATGAAGACTATATAAAAAGTGAAATCTAAGGTAATGATTTCTAGAGTTAGATGTGATTGTGTTGATAGAGCAGAAGATATGGATGAAGGAAAGAGACTAGATGGGGTGTGGTACATGCATGGACTAAGTACATAGTAGCTATAGGATGACAAAATAATCATAGAGTGATCCAAAATATGTGTTTGGATGCATTTATTTTATGATAATGTTTGAGGGTGTGTGATGATTTGAAAGAGAGAGTAGAGGTGAGCATGTTGGAATTGAGTGAAGGAGAGAACCTTTGGAAGAAAATGTATAGTTTAGTGAGGACCATTAGAGTGAGATAAAGATAAAACATGTTTATTTGATATATTTTATACATATGAACACATAGGTTATTATACCTAATAAGCTTACAAGAGGATGATTGATCGAGTAAGCCCTAGAGGCTATTTCAGAGAGATAGAAGGGTGAAGAAGAGTGGAAGCAAGAGAAGTCCATCATCAGGTGTAGAAGACATCATATCAGATGTGGATATTAGATTAAGGTAGCTGAGTGGGTGTTTTTTTTCCTAGGGGGTTGGTTCCTCTTTTTGGGATAGGTGTCTCACTAAATAAAGGGAGGTGTATTCCTTGACTAGTTGGTGATAGTCTAATTTTAGATATTGTTATTATAGGAATGTACTCAATTTTTTAGGTTCCAGTGGGTTTTATTCCCTAAAATGGTTTACCACAGAGATCTTATTTTATGCGTGTTATATTACTTATCTTTTTCCTTCATTGTTATAAATGATGTGTATGTTTCATGAATGATAATGTTATTTAGTTAAGGGTTTAAAAGGATTGTAATTGAAGTTAGGATTATCTAGCATCACCAATTCATCCCCTGCATCTTATTGATTGTACCTCTAATAATTTATAAGGGCACAATTAATTTGAATCTATGGAAAACCCATGGCCAAATTACATGGTTCAAAACACCTATGACATCAAGTAATTAAACATTCATAATTGAAGGCTTGTAACCAGGAGTGATCACCCACATTCAAATTATTTTTTATCAAGAGATATGTACAATTTTATATATTAACACTTGGATTCAAGGATAATTAGTGTGATTAAATCCCATGGTACCATGACCTATCCCCATAAATTATCCCAAGTTATTTCCTGTTACTTCATAGAAAGATTCATCCCAAAACTAAAAATGTATATGTGGCATATGTACCCATATAGGTTTGGGTTTGAAGGATTTATTGAGGGGGTTAAAAGACTATATTTTTTGGTTTTAATTTATCTATCTATTTATTTTAAATGTATGTAATATTTATAAACTAAGTTTTTCTTTTTTCTTTTCCCAACTAAAAAAAATCTTTGTTATTTTTAACTATAATATTTTTTATTTAAATTTATTGAAAAATAATAACAATTTATTGTATTTTTCAACTCTAGGATTGTAAATTGATTCAATGTAACTTGATTTTATTATTTTAAATCATATAAAATACACTAAAATATATCAACCCACATATAGTAACATGATAAAAAAATTAAAAAATCATATAGTTTCTAAATCCCCTTTATTATGACAAATACCAGTCTCTTTTTACTATAGTTACTTGACATGAAAGCTTTGAGGAATTTTAGGAGAGGATTTCAAACTATGAAGGATATATTCTAAAATAATGATTGGGATATTTAGGTTTTTATAAAATATAAATGAAATTTAAATAGTCAAGATTACTAATTATTCTTTATATTCAAGAGTTACTCTTAGATGTTATACATCACAAACTGGAAGTATAATCCCTGCACGATTGGCAAAAAAAATAGAGATGAAATTATGGTACTAATTTCAAGATATATCAATTAGAACTAATATATAAAATAATTATCCCATTACCTCTATCTTTATGTAATCTCAATAGGCTTTGGAAACATAGCTCATTACCCATGGATTGGCCTACCCAGCTTAATATTATTGATTGCTAAGCTTGAACCCAATCTTTCTTATTTTATTTGTTGACTAGTTTATGAAGGTCATCTAATTGAAGAGTGTTTTTATCATCATAAATTTTCTGAAACTAAGTGCCTAAATGTTATTAATTAGATTCCTTCAATTATGTCTTTTAGACACATCCAAAAGCTCAATTTACTTTGCAATGGATTCATAGTCACTTTCAACCCTTTTATCTTGAGCATATTTATTTGCCTCTACACCTCTTTAAATATTTTTATAATTGAATGACATATACATATTTTTAAGACTTATTTTAGAGTTTTTATTCTATTTTAACTATATAAATCTAGAAACTCTATTATATTACTGTGTATTTATGTTTGGAAATATGTTGGGTATTTTAGTCTGTCATGAACTTGTTCGTTCTCCACCATGAAGGGCCCTTCTACATTTATGAAATGAAAACAAAAATTCATAATTTTTAATCCCATGGGCCATCATAATTCATATCAAATTAATAACAACAAATTAAAATATCTATAAAGTAATAGTAGTAGGATCAAATCATGCCTATACGGTTGAATCAAAAAGTAAAAAGGGAGAGGGTGACGGATAAATCTAGAACATTTAAAATAAAAATAACTAATTTTTTTAGTCCTAGAGGATTAATACTCCATATTAATATAGGGATTATTCTATCTAACCTATAATTAGTCAACATGTTATTGGCCAACTAGATGACACTATTTCTTTCAACACACACGATATGCTTATGTAAGGTTTGATTACACTATGTTTCACAAATGGTATTAAATAATGTTATTTTTGGTAATATGATAAGTTATAAAATTTGTATGATATTAATAAATTCATGTCATTTAGGTAGTCCTAACATGGTGATGATGTTATGCCATTACTACACATGGCACATATATTATTCACTATTGAATGTTGGATTTATTGAGGCCATGGTTATTAATATGTTATATTGTTTGTTCATTCATTTATGTATTTTGTCATGGCATTCAACTAAAAAGATGGTTTTAATTATAGGATGTTTATATATGATGTCATATTAAGTGGTTGGTGAATCTGGTTTCTAGGTAGGGTTTGAATGCTCAAACTAAAATATAATTTAGTTCTATTGAAAGTTGTGGTTTCATAATTTATTGTGATGGATCTTTACATCCTATGTAAATAATAATAATAATTATGGAGTTTAGCACTAGAAGTAAATATATGAAAATATAATTTGATTTTGTCATGCAATGTTAATTTTTATTCTTATATGGATTGTTTTAAAAAATTGAAACCTTGACAAAAAAAAATCTATTCCAAGAGTTTGTTATGAATATTTTATTACAACCTAGGGAATTTGTGATTTTGGTTTACATTAAAAATAGTAATTTTTGAAAAGTTTGACCTAATAGGTCAAAATGTCACCTATAAAATTCAAAACATTACTTTTCATACTTTTACAACCTTGTTTGTGGCTTTGTCACGCCTTTGGTAGTCTTCAAGTGGTGATTTTTTAGCCTTGTTAGCATTTTTTAAGGTGATGTATTGGGTAAGCTTTCCAATGGATTAAGAAATACGATAGAGATCCTAAAGCGTATGTAATATTGATTCAAGAGGTTTCATGGTATATTTGGTCAATTTATTTCACTTGGTCACTTTGTTTAAGGCCCATTAATCTTGTTTGATGAAATTAATATAGTTTATCAAAGTTTAAACTTTTTGGAGAAAGCTAGGATTGTATTGTGACCAAAATAAGCCTTCTCAATGCATTATATTAAAATGGAAAATTGAATAATATTTGTAAGAGGTCATTTGAATTCAAAAGAGATCTTGAATTGATATTTTTACTTTACATTAGACCATCTCTTTTATACTGGCTTTCTTTGCACTTGGAGATGCTTTTTAAGAACATCCTATGATTATCAAGATGTAATATACATAAAATTAAACATTGAAGTAATGCAAATGATTTTTTAATATACTAATGTCAAAATGAAGTTAGATTAATGGTCTACATGTTAAAATAACTTAACTTTTACTCAAAAAGGACAAATTTATGAGTCTTTATGCACTTAAGGAGCCTGTTTTCAAGAAAAAATGTCTTAAAGGTGTGTTTTAGTCTTATATGGGTCATATAAATGAGTTTAAATCTCTTTCATGTCCTAAAAGTGTAAAACATACTTCTTCTCCTTCATATTCCTCTTTACAAACTCATAAGGGTAGTTTTTTCATGCTTGTTATTGACAAAGGAAATAGAGTTGGTTCCTAATTTTTTTTAAGAGGAAGGGGTCATAGTAATATTAATATTTATGTAATTTTTTTATATATTTATACCATGTCATTTATTAACAATTTTTAACAGCCCAGAGTAGTCTAAAATTACATAGAAATGCCACATACTCATTATCTTCTTTGAATTGGTAGTAAATTGAAAGAGATGTATAAGTTATATTTGATGATATAAAAGTTTTTCTAAACCCATTTGTATTGTGTGATCCCAAAAATTAAGGAACTTCCATTTTTATATAGTTTACAAGGTGATTACCATACTTTTTGTGTTCTAGGTTATTCATAAGTAAATGGAGATTGATAAATGTTTTATATCATGTTTAAATTTATCTAATTATCTAAAAATCAACTAGATGGTTCTCCATGATTATCTAACATCCACAAGTGCTCAACATGAATACAACGTAATACTTTCTAGTGTAACAATCATCATAAAAATAAATGTCGTGTGATGTTATGAGGTCCTGAATTGATGGTTTGTTGTTGTTATTACATATAAAATTCTTTTAATGTGTATATCAAACCTCTTTAGAACACTTTGAATACTTAAAGAGGTAAAATAAGGAGTCATGCTCTTATGACTTACCAAAGGACTATGAACATCATTGTCGGGTATATAAGTGAACTAAGGTAATGCTTTTTGCACTACAAAGTAATTCAAGGTGGTCTGAGCGTTATGAACAATGACATGAGATAGTGTGTTTCTATCTTCATTACTAATATTTTTATAAACTACATGATCAAGGAGGCCCAAATAAAGAAAATATATACTTGTAGATCTCTTTGTATGCAAAATACAAGAAAGCTTTCTTGAAAATGAGGTCCAAAGGCTAATTAGAAAGATACTATAATGTGAAAACGCCATAGATAGTATTAGGTAATGAAGGATTAAAAAATATATTTTAAATATAGGTCCTTTAGAGCTAATGTTATCATGAAAACCTCACAATACATTAGGCCTACTTGAAAGATTCAATTAGCTCATATGTTTAAGGAGAAGACATAATAGTTATGTGGAGGTTTGATTTGGATGGATAATAGGTTTATGGAATCATTTGAGAATTAAGGTGAAATTAAAAAATATATCATAATGTGTTCTAAATTACTATACGCTATGTCTTCAGTCATACAAGTATTGACTAATAATCAGGCCTATATGGTCTTGTCAGATATGATGTTTATTTAGTTTTGGGGTTTTGAACAATCTATATGAAAATTAAAGGATCTAACTCAGCTTCTAATGGTGATTATATCACTTAAATATTATATAAAAAATTGTGATGAATGTATAGGCATCTAGTCATGAGGATGATGTAAGACAAATGTAACTTTAACACCTAAATCATAAACTACAACTGTACTATGCACAATAATGACTCACATAAGCATGTTAAGATCATGGGAGGTAGGAGGTTTTAAATTTTGTGAGTTATAGATGAGATAAATGATATGAAGGCATCTTGGTAGTAATAAGATAGGTGAAGTGGCTTTCAAAAACATACATTCAATTACAAAATGTGTCCGTACATCCATAAAGGGGAAAACACAATTAAACTTAAATGCAATAGGGAACTTATATCGTTCATGATATGATGAAATGTGAGATTTTTTTAATTTATTGGTGTAATAATGAATTTACATCATATAAAAAAGGAGGTTTATTGAATATAAGGAAAAGTAATTCTTAGGTCTATAGTCACAGTCAACATATGAATATTACATGAGGAAGTTTATATGATAGGAAAAAGTTAAAGTATCACATTATTACAAAGACGTAAATAAGTGATAT
Source organism: Torreya grandis (assembly GCA_037957365.1). Classification (NCBI taxonomy): domain Eukaryota; kingdom Viridiplantae; phylum Streptophyta; class Pinopsida; order Cupressales; family Taxaceae; genus Torreya; species Torreya grandis. Next base: position 2,229 of record JARHVA010009215.1, on the reverse strand, counting down.
AGGTCAATTCATACCTTTTCATGGTGAAAAATATATTCATATTGTACATCCTCAATATTATAACTCTAAAATATCCACCTATAGCCAAGGAAACTCTAAAATAGTCATATACAACCAGCATATAGGCCTATCTAAGTTTCAAGGACAATTGGATGCAAGGAGTGAAGTGATAAGGTTGATAGTTTATTGAAAAATTATGTTTTATATTTTTTAATTAGATATAATGTTATATATACTTTCAAAAGAGTTATCTTAGGGAGATATCTCATAGTCCTAGTACACCTATAGTCAAGTAAAGTACAACTAGCTTGTGTATTGGATAAATGAGAAGCCTATGTAAAGAAAGGTAGTGAGTGATTTAAATACATTTGTAATATAATAAAAGGAGATAGACCAGTGTGATAGACCTATTCAAGGTCATATTTCATATATTATTCCATATTTTAGACAAGGAGACATTCTTATCAAACCTACAACCAAGAGTCTCTTGGGATGCACAATTATGTTTGCTTGAGAAAATTATAGGGTTTTATATATAAAATAAAGTTGAAATAGACATGTGTGTATGGAGTCATAAAATTAAGAATTATGGTCATTGTCTTAAACCCCTAGGTGACAGCCATGAAGACCTATAATTCTCCTACAAGCCTAAAACACCCTCATACATGCATGTGGGAAAAAAATATTGAACAAAGTGGTGTTTTCTTGGTTGGTTGTTCAGTTGAGAGGTGAGGCTAGATGGATGATAGGTGTAAGTCATAATAAATATATTATAATAATTAAGGGATGATGACATTTTGAGGAGGTCTATATTGATGTAGTTAGATATGGTTGAACATCCACAATTTATCAAACCTACAACTGATCTATGCACCAAATGCATGAAGAGAGATTATGAGACAGAGAGGTGAAAGTTTATACACCTTCATAAGGTAATAAAAGGTAAAATAGTTATATTTAGACCTAATAAATTCCTTATATTAGTTAAATTCACCAAATAGGCCAAGAAAATAATGTTCACCACCTATAGCCAGTCATTAACCATGATCATGGATAGTGCATAGTGTCTAAGTGAGCTAAAAGGGTCTTCTCATGGCAAACTATGATAAATAGGAATTATGGAGTTTGTTACACACTCAATAATGTCAAAAATATCTGAGAAAGTCTCAACTAGAGTGGAATATGCTAAATCTAGTAGCTAGGGTCAATATCATGATTTTGATTGTAAAACATGAGCTTAAGAGAAAAATGTTGCAGAGTGTTTTGATTGAATAAATGATGATGATGATGATGATGATGATGATGATGATGATGATGATGATCATGATTTTATATGTTCAACATGAATATTATATACCTCCTCGAGGTATTAATAATAAAAAATAAACTCCAAGATTATAGAACAAGTTCGTTATCTCTCCTTAACCTCATAGAATGCAGTTTTACTAGCTGAGGAGGTACCTTCTTATGATCATAATAATATGGATAATTTTTATGGGATCCTAAGATAATTGGATATATTATTCTACATTATTAAATTACAACATTTTTCATATATTTTTGTTTAAGACCCTAGCCTTTATGAACTATCGTGAAGAAGTTGAGTTAATCAGAAGCTACCAAGAAAGCTAGATTTGACCATTTTATACAAATTGATATGAAAAACACATAAATTTACATGTAAATATTATTAAACATCCTAAAAATTTATCATGACTCCAAATAGTTTCTCACCATGGTACTTTCCTTTACCTTCATGTGTATAGAATATTTAAAAATTGTACTTTTACAAGATTTTGAGCTAAAAAGGGGTGTTGAAGTGTGTAAAATGAATGGGAATAATTGGAAGAGTTTAATTTGGATTTATTAAATTTTAAAATTAATAAAAACATAAAATATAACCTATAATTTCTTAAATAAACTTGATAAGTTAGGGAAGTCTAAAACAGGGTTATGGCAAGGCTAGTTTTTTGGCCGTTTCATGGTTTGCCAATATTCACAAGGTTTTAAAAGCCCAAATTTTACATGGAGGATGGTATTTCTATATAAAAAGTTAATCAAACTCATTGTTTATGTTTATAATGTTTAGTGGCCATCTTGGATAAATTTGTCTTTCTAGGCCTATGAGGCCTAATTAGGCCTAGGCCTAATTGAGAATGAAATGACATAAAAGGGATACTATCAATTGGGTTCAAGTCAAAAAATTTTATGAATATGTAATAATATAGT
>JARHVA010009214.1:252500-347939 GCA_037957365.1 Torreya grandis | reverse complement strand
AGATGTCAAAAGATGTCTTATATAGGTCATGTAGAGTGTAGAAGGGTATGTAATGGAGTCTTGAAGTGTGACATGACTAGTGAGAGTGTTCTAACAGACCTACTTGTTATAACCTTGAAATTTCATTCATCTATTCCAAAATCCATATGAAAAAATTATGCATAGGATTCTTGAAGGTGATGTTCTAGTTGTGATTGGTCCATTAGTATGTGGAGAGTGCAAGATTATGAGTGGATAGTTGAATTCATAGTGCATCACCACATTTTAGAATAGGTTTGATTATGCATTTTCTCTACCCTTTACATCCCAACCATTTAGGTAATAGAGAGAACATTAAAATGAACAATCAAGGGAGTTATCCCCTTAAAATTTAGAGGTCTGGCCCAACATTAGGTAACCCATACCCTAAGGTCATTCCCATGTCAGCCTAGGTTTGGGGATTAGAACATGAACAGTCCTATCCTCAACAATGGGTGTAACCTAGAGTCTCTAATAGTAAATTGTACCTTTAGGGCAATTGCTAGTTTAATCTATGTGGAAAGAAGCAAACAAACAATCCATTATCCATTATGACCTTAATTAATTCAAAACATATCCTAAATTTTATGGTTATATGGTCATATTTACATTTTTAAGCTATAAAAATACAATCAATTTTTTTGAGAGACTTTATTAGATGCAAGACAAAATTGTATACAAATCACCAAAAAAAATTGAAGGATTATAATAAATATATAAATTTTTCATAAGGTTTCCTCCTAATATAAATTAAATTAACATTTAAATGGAAATGTTAAATAGATAACTATCATCAAAATTATTCATAACAAGCAGGGTCAACCACCAAATTGGTGACACCGATACACATTGTATGATTTGGAATCAGGACCTAAATTTTACGGTCGACCCTACTTGTCATGATTTTTTAATGATAAATATCTATTTAAAATTAACCTTTAAATGTTAATATAATTCATATTATGAGGAAATATTGAAAAAAATGTATATATTTATTATAATCCTTTATATTTTTTGACAGTGTACCTAAAATTTTACCTTTTATCTAAAATGATCTCCTAAAAAAAATTGATTGTATTTTATGACTACCAGGGCATAAATTTGATGGTTGATCCTCCATGTCATGAAATTTTTTTATGATAATTACCTATTCAAAATTACCCTTTAAATTTTAATATAATTCATAAGAGGAGGAAACCCGAGTTTGTATATATATATATATATATATATATATATATATATATATATATATATATATAATCCTTTATATTTTATGATAGTCCTACCTATTTTTTTCTTTGCATGTGATACGGATAAAAAAAACATAAATACAACCATACGGACATCAAATTTAGGCCCTAAGTGTCACAAAGAAAAAAAATCATGCATTCACTCATATATGTTAGTTAACATTTACTCAACCCACCATAGTGTGTAATGAAATTTATTATCCTCATTGGGATTTTGTGTACAAACTAAGTGGTGGGAAAATATAAGTGAAGTGGCATGAAAACCTAGATATGTTTTCTAAGATTATGGGTTTATAAATCAAACAAAAAAAATATGGTCATGTTTAGAAGCTCGATTAACAATTCTGCATTTTTAATTGCAAAGTATGCATTGAGGGAAACCTAATAAAGCTTCTAGGGCGAGTATTTATTTATGTATATCACTATTTCACTCTTGTTTTGAGGCCTATTAGAAGAAAAAATATCTTAATTTTTCAATCCTTTAGTGTTGTAAGGGTTAGAGTTGTAGGAAGCTTGAAGAGGCTCTAAGGTTTTATAAAAGTGTTATGTATCTTTTTGACAGCTTCATGCAACTTTTTATCTAAGTTTAGTTTTAGATATTATTCATTATTTTTTATTGTGGTAATTTTTTTAATATCTTAAAAAAACCTTATTTTTATGTTAGGTCAGATCTATCAAGGCATCTAGTGATTAGGAAGAATGCTTCATTACTTCAAATATTGTCCATGCCTTTTGAATGCTTCTACATTTGGCATACATGTCTATCAAGGTACTCACTAGATAAATAATGAAAAATCTTATTATTTATTGCATGTTAGTGTTAAAACATGTTATTATTTCCCTTCCACCTACCATAGTCTATGTGTGTCTTAGCTTCAGAATCTCTTCGCCAAACATAATTTAATGCACAACATGTTTGAATTTTGTGAGCCATTTGAGCTAGGTGCCAATCTAAGGGAGGTAGGTGAGGACAAAACAAAAGTATGAAAAAAATATTAAAAATATAGAATGAGAAAAAAAATAAGTTTAAGAGGTAGAAAATACACAACAATAGTAGGAGGCAGTAGTTTAGAGCAACAACAACCTGGAGAAGAAAAAGATAAGGAAAAATAGGAGAATAATAGAATAATGTTAGGAAGACAATGATATAAGAAAAATAAACATAGTATAAGGATAAATCATAGGATCAACATCTATATATAGAGTAGCCAATAACATAAAAGAAGGATATAATTTGCAATCAAGTATTTAAGTGTTTTAAAGGTCTTTTTTTTTGTAAGAGTTTTAAAAAATTATTGAAGATGTGTTTGTTTATAAGTTTAAATCAGTTTGTAATATTATTTTTTAATTATATATAATATATTTATGAAAAAATTGTGTTTTTTTTGAAAGCTACCTGCCTTGTCTTAGAGTGTTTTAGCATGTTATTCTGTGTATTTTTAGCCCTATTATTAGCTTTGGGATATCCTAGAGCTAACTTATTTGGTTTTTTTTAGGGGTGCATATCTCCTCTTCTTGCTAACAACTAGAATAAATTTTTTAGGTCCTTAGTGACTGTTGAATATGGCAGCAAGTAGTTCTAGTTCATGGTAGCAAACTCCTATGTTTAAAGGAAAACATTAGACATATGGTATATTGAGATGAAGACAATCTTCTGCTCACAAGAGCTATGGAAAATTTTAGGAGGATACACAAAGGTTTCATACCAAACAACATTCAATGCATTATCCCAATCATAAAAGAATGCATTGAAAGAGAATAGAAAGAAATATGCTAAGGCACTTAGCTACATTCAAATGGCATAAGTTGATTCAATTTTTCCAAGGATAACAACAGTTGTCCATTCAAAGCAAGCTTGGGATATTTTACAAAATGCCTATCAAGGTAGTGACAAGGTGAATATTTTCAAATTTTAGATGTTAATAAGAGACTTTTAGAAATTGATGATGAATTAAAATGAGTCTATCAATGACATATTTACAAGGACAATGAGCATAGTCAATCAAATTAAGACAAATGGTGACACTCTTGAAGATCATAAAATCATAGAGAAGGTGTTGAGGAGCCTTCCAATCAAATTTTACCTTATAGTGGTTACAATTGAAGATTATAAGGACTCGAGACAAATGATAATAGATTAGCTAATCGGTTTCTTGCAAACCCATGAACAAAGGTTTAATAGGTCAACCACCTCCTCCCACAATAAAGCATTCAAGACCAATGTGAATGTGAGAAGAAGGGGGAGAGGATCAAATAATAGAGGAAGAGGAAAAAAATTTATTAGTCAAGAAGGTGGAAGACATAACCATCAACAATCACATGGAAGAGAATGATGAAGGAACAACAACACTTTAAAATGTGGTTCTACACAAAAGTATGATAAGTCTAATATACAATGTTATTATTTCAATAAGTATGGACACTATGCTAGTGAGTGTAGAAAGAAAGAGTATGATATTAATAGACAAATATCAAATAATTTGAAGACATAAGAAGCTAAACCTAATAGGAATGATAAAGTTGGAAGCTTTTTTATAACATGCAATATAGCTGAGCAAAGTACTAAAAATATTTGGTATTTGGATAATGATTGTAGCAACCACATGAGTGGGAAAAAATAAATGTTCAAACACATTAATGAGTCAATAAAATAATAGGTAAAGATGGGAAATAATGAGAAGGTACCTATCATGGACAAAGGCAACATTTATATCTGCACCAAGCAAGGTGACAAAAGACAAATTCAGGATGTTTACCATGTGCCTGGGTTAAAGCACAAATTAATCAGCATTGGAAAACTTGTAAAAATAGGATATAGAGTGATATTTGAAGATGGATAATGTATCATATTTGATAAAATTAGATTAAACAAGTAAATTATAGTAGTCAAGGTGACAACTAATAGGATGTTCCCTCTAAGGATGTAAAGTGAACTTGCAACATCATTCAAAATAGTCATAGTAGATAAGTCTACTCTTTGGCACCTAAGATATGGGCATTTGAGTTTTGGATGGCTTAACCTTATTCACAATAAGAAAATAGTGAGAATTATTCCCCTCATAAAACAAATAAACAAAATATGTGAATGTTTCATTTTGGGGAAACAACATAGGAATGCCCTTCCCATGGGTAAATCATGAAGAACAAGAGCTCCTATAGAGCTGATACATTCAAATTTGAGTGGTCCAATGAATAATACGTCCTTATCGAAGAATGTGTATTTTATGGCATTCATAGATGACTTCAGATAGAAGACATGGGTTACTTATTGAAGAATAAATAAGATGCATTTGAAAACTTCAAGCAATTCAAGACCATATTAGAGAAGTAAAGTGGCCATTACATAAAGATATTAAGGACATATAGAGGGGGAGAATACATATCAAATGATCTCATGATTTTTTCAAATAAATTGAGATAAATAATTAGTTTAAATCCAAGTATACACCATAGCAAAATGGTGTGACTGAGAGAAAGAATCAGACTATTTAAGAGATGGCATGAAGCATGCTAAAGGCAAAAGGTTTATCCAATGATTTTTTGGGCTGAGGTTATAACAACAATCACATAATTATTCAATATATGTCTAACTAATATTATTAGGGATATGATCCCTCAAAAATCATAGAACAATTGGAAACCAAGTGTTGAACACCTTAGAGTGTTTGGATGTGTGGCATATGCACATCTGCCCAAGCAAAGAAGAACAAAGTGGTATGCTAGAGGAGAGAAGTGTATATTCATTAGGTATAGTGAGTAATCAAAGGCTTATAAGTTATACAATCTAGTCACCAAGAACCTTATAATTATCTAGGATATATATTGGGAAGATAGACAAGAAAAGTAACAAGTACAAACAAGGGATAGTGAACCCTTTCTTGAAATTGAAACAACAGGTGGTGCAACCACCCATACACTAAGTTGGAGACCTAATTCACAAAGGATAGAATAATATAATGGAAGTATCCATCAAGGATGTCAAGGAATAGTCATGAGTCAACTTCATCCTCCTCTATTCAACACTTACCAAGGATAAAAATCTTGCAAGAAGTTTACGAACAATTTATATGCAAGAGAAACTAGATAGATCTATAACTTATCCTACTCAATAATACTTAAGCTCAAATAAGGTAATAAACTAGCAAGTATTTTTGGAAATACATTTATATCAGTTTTATGACTAATAATGGATATACTAAACCTACTATAAGGTATCTCTTATCACATAATGGCAAAGGAGAGGTTTCCAAGGCTTCTAGTCAAATGTCATTTTGTGATAACCCTAGTTAGGTTTTATGATTGTAAATCATATGAAGCAAGTTAATATACTAAATAACTATGTAAGTTAATATAATAAATGAATATTCAAGCTAATCTAGTATTCACCAAAGCTTTTGGCACAAATGGGGAAGATAATAAATATGCAAAGATAAATCTATCTAACATAACACAAAAATGATCTAAGCAAGGAGAGATACAATTCAATCTATTAGTTTTAAAACATATACTTATCAAAATATGAATGGATAAGAATATAATTATCTTGTTGAAGTGAACTCAATATGCCTCAATCTCTCCCTTAGACAATTGTACTTTGTAAGAGGTTGTTTTGGGTTTGTGAGGATCACAAGAATAAATTAGTCTAGGCTATAAAACTTCTCCTATACATCCAAGACCTCAAAAAGACAAGTGCTACTTCTCCAAGGCAAAAACCTAAGCAATGAAACCTCTTATTGATTTTATAATCATATTTTTGAGAAATAATGATGCACAATTGAATGATCTTATATTTGAAATGAAATGGAAGGGGGTATATATATCCATAGATTGACCCTAAACCATCCTAAGAATTTAGCCAACATAGTCAGCTTGGTTGACATCATTAGGTAGGAAATAAAGTCATTAGGTCTCAAACTATGTAATCTTAAGCCAACATAGTTTCGTATTATGCACTAAACCCATAATGGTGTCAACCTAGTCAATGTAATATGAAAAATGGTAAAAGGTTTTTTTTTTTTAGGTAAGAGTTATTTTAGGCAGTGAGTTGCTTAGAGAAGTGTATAAGCAGGGTTTCAAGGCTTAGGGAAACATATAAAAATAACTTTTATTGGTTTTAGGTGATGGTATAAGGGTCAACAATCTTGTGAAGCACTAAAGGTTTTTCAACCCCTTTCTTGGTGCACCCTTTAAGGCATGCACTTAGAGAGATTGAGATTTTATGGGTTCTTACAAGAGAGAAAATATCAGTAGTTAATAAAGCCTTAAAAACATTATGTGTATACATATGCCCCATTCAAATCTCATTACATGTCATGTAGTTGTAACAAGGATGGTGTTCTGGTGAAATAATATAACAACCCATAATGATGAGTTAACTAAAAATGAAATCCTGAAATGAAATGAAAGTAACTGAAAGTATCATGTATATGCCTTGAATTACCTTTTTGCTAAATGACTATATGTAAATATCTTTGTCTTGGTCATGTAGGGTGTAATACCCATACTTGAGAAAACCTAGGGATATAAGACTAAAAATAGAAGCAATGTGTGCATATATAGTATGGTAAAATTAACAATGAATAACTCTCAAAACTGATTAAATTATTTAGAAAAATTGGTAAGCTAGGATTGTAAAGGCAAGGTTAGAATAGAAATATCAAACATGTAAATGAAAAAATGATGATAAATGAATGTAGAACACACTAAATTATGTTGGGATTCATATAAAACATAAATGATAAAAAATAATTTATAACATACTAGATCACGTTGAGAAAAATGTAGAACATGAAATGATAAAAAAGAATGTAAAGCATACTGAATCACGTTGGGAAGCATGTAAAACATGAAATAACAAAAAGTAATGTAGAACATGATAAATCACGTTGGGAAGAATGTAAAATATGATATGATAAAAAATAATGTAAAACATACTAAATCACATTGGGAAACATGTAAAAAATGATATGACAAAAATGAATGCAAAACATACTAAATCATGTTCAGAAGCATGTAAAACTTTGTAAGTAAATGAAATATCAATACAATAAAACTCTAAGATAGGTAAGTAAGTAAAATGTAACCATATGTAAGATAATCATGTCAAATAAAACATAAATAAATGACTAAATGACTAAAAATGAGAATGTAAATCAAAATGTAAGATAAACATGTCAAGTCATGCATAAAAAAAAAAACATGAAAGCATGTAGAATGCCCTATGTAAGATAAGTGAAGTCCAAAAAAATAAAACAATAAAATTATGGATATATGAAAATCAAAAGCTCTAAAGTATGAAATGACTAGTATGACAATGAGATGGTGTGGTGAGAAAATTGTGAAGGGATGTTTGTGAGGAAAACCTAGTCTTATCCAAGGTATTATAATGCAACTTACAAACTATAAATTGAGAGGTGTAATTAGGTATATTTGATCAAGTAAAAATAATACCCATAAAGGGGAATATAATGAAAATATGATGAAAATAAGAGAATGTGAAGCACCACATGGGTGATGTGAACATCCTTAGAAAAAATGAGACACACAAGGCAAGTGTGCAAGGCTAGAAACTATCAAAAATAAGGAATTAGGATACTCTGACTAATGAACACAAAGTTTGGGATAATAATTGAAGTACATAGATCATTCCATGAATGCTATATACATGAAAATTAAAATGGACATACCTTCTCACAACATGTTCCCCACTCCTCAGGACCCCTTATAGAGCTATCAACCTAATGTGAAAACTAGGTACTTGCGCGATAGAGTAGGTGGCACTATAAGTATATGATATAATGAGACCTTCTACCCTAGTCTACTAACCTACCATCTCCCAATGGTGGCTCTATCATGAGGCCAAATGTGGAGTTTGAGCTTTAACTAGAATAAGAGAGGTGCCAAATAAGGTGCCAAATATAGATCACATCTTTTGGTGTGATTTGACTTTTAAGATTATTTTTGCCTTTTGATAATTGCCTTTTGATTCTTTTATGATATATCTTTTAACTCTTTTGTATTTTTATATTCCTCCTCCATACAAATTTAGAAAACGAATTGTGAGTGAAATAGGTGACAAACACAAGAGAGCTTACACTTTGTCACTAGAGAAAATGACCTTAAAGACCAAGGTGTCTAAAGACTCCTAGACGCACCCACAAGTGTGTAATCTCAAAATTAACCAATGTGCATCTCAAATGAAAGGAAATAAGGGAATTATTGTAAGAAAATTATATATATGATTCACAACAATAGAATTATATATTGCAGAATTAAGAGCAAAATAAGCAGATCCATAATAACAATTGGCAAAAGATAAAAATAATTGAATATTATGACTGAGCCACTATGAGGGGTAATCCTACATAATAATGCAATAAGAAAAAAATCACAATATTATTCTTAAATACTAACCATGAGCTCTTATATACTATACTTAGACATAGCTATTCCATAGGCCGATCATACTAAGAACATTGAGAAATATAATAAACTAATATGAAAGTGTGTAAGCCACAAGTTGGCCATACATATCCATAGATGCACTATAGGTTAAGGGTGTAACATGCCCATCCACTCAAAATAAAATTTTCCTTAATGTTGAATCAAACTAGGATGTTTTTATAGGAATACTTTATCCTCCCATGTTACATCTTCAGAATGCAGGTTCTTCCATTTAATCAAATGCTACTTAATAGATCTAGTTCTCAGTTGTTTAGTGCTCATTTGAAGGATCTCTTCAGGATATATAATGACTTGGCCTTCTTCATCCAATTTAGGTGACTCAATTTGAGTTTAAACTTTGTGTCTAATTACTTTATACAAGAAATATACATGGAATATCAAATGTATACGAGTGGATAGGGGTAATTCCATCTTGTAATCCACACTACCAAATTTATACAAGATCTTGTAAGGGACATAATACTTAGGTGATAACTTGTTATCATTTTATATTATTTTAGATACATATGCTTATATGGTTGAAAATACACAAATATCCAATCACCTATGTCAAAATGTCACTCACTACAATGTTGATCTGCTTCTTACTTCATTTGATTTTGTGTCATTACTAAATTCTCTTACAAACCAACTAGCACCTCCTACTGATGATGAATGTGTTACTCAACAACTAAAACCTTAGGATGCATTATCAAACTTGAAGTGATGGATGGGGGATGATACCCATACTATGCCACAAAGGGAGACATATTGGAAAAAGTGTGAAAAAAATGTTATACCACCATTCAACAAGTGGCAACCGATGAACTCATTTATCTTGTTTGTCAAAAACAAAACACCAAAGAGACCTTTCGAGACATTTGTTAACTACCTATATTTATCCATCAGATTAGGGATGATAGGATGAGTAATGAACCAACTGAGTGCCTAAGCATGCAAATAATTTAGTCCAACATTTATTACTAAATATGAGATCTCAGTCACTTACAATGATCTTTGGATTACCATGAAAATTTTGAACTTTTTTGAGAAAAGTCGAAGATACTATACTGACAACAAATGGATATGATAAGGAGAAAAAAGGAACATACTTGGTGAGTCAATTCACAACTACCACAATAATATTTTTACCCTTAGACCATGGTAACCCCATAATGAAATCCATGGAAACCTCTTCCCAAATCTGGCTAGGGATGGATAAAGGTTACAAAAGACTTGGGGTCTTAAAGTTTTTACCTTTGTTTTATTGACATACCATTAATTCAACCACATATTTATAAACATCCCCCTTGAGTCCTTTCCAAAATAAATCTTGTTTGATTCTATGATATGTTTTCAAAAACCTAAAGTGACCTTCAAGTGGAGAGGCATGAAGTTAATGAAGAATTTAATGTTTGAGGATAGAATGCTTACAGAGGTATAATATATATTTATACCATAATGTGTTCTCCTTACATGTAAATTTTTTAGATTCATTAGAAACATGCTGAAGATTGTGAATCAAATCCTTGGTTGCACTATCACTCTTCCATTTTGATCTTGCTTCCTCTAGCCAAACTACCTACCACATGGTCATGGCACATAACAATTCCTCAATTAATTCATCTTGATGGGAGAGGGAATATACCACCAAATTATCTTTTCATTTCCTATACACTATTTCAAAATCATATCCTAGAATTTTGGTCACCTATTTTTGTTGTTCTTCAAATGAAAATCATTGTTCCAAAAAATATTTGAAGCTATCGTGATCAGTCTTTACCTGAAAGTGATGACCCATTAGATAAGGTCTTCATTGCTTCATTGCATGTAGAATAGCCATCATCTATTTCTCATATATTGGTTTGAGCCTATTTTTTCCCTTTAGTTGGTGATTTTTAAATGTTAGTGGTCTACCTTCTTACTTGAATATAAACCCCATGCCATATCCTGATGCATCACACTACACATAGCTATTTTTAACTGTTCAAATGCCTTGGTAGCTAGATCAGTCCACTAGAAGGAATATTTATTTAGCATAGAAATGAGTGGGGCCATAATGCCACCATAAATTTTGATAAACCTATGAAATTAACTAGTTAGCCCCAAAAAATTTCAAAGGTTATTGAGGGTGTTGGGAACTTGGCACTCTATCATCACTTGGATTTTATTACGATTAACTTTCACTCCTTCATATGAAACAATAAGACCTAAGTAATCCACCTATTTGACATCAAAATCACATTTTTAAGGTTTAGCATAAATGTGATATTGTTCTAGAACTGAAAGCACCTATTTCACATGCTTTAAATGGTATTTCCAATTTTTCTTGTAGATAAAGATATCATCAAAAAACACTAATACAAACTTTCTCAAAAATGGGTTAAAAATAGTATTCATCAAACTCTAAATTGTAGATGGTGCATTGGTGAGGCCAAAAAGCATGACCATAAATTCATAATGGCCTTCATGAGTTCTAAAATTTATTTTAGGTATGTCTTTATCATGAATGTGAATATGATGATATCTAAAGTGAAGGTCTAACTTGATAAAATAAATAGCACTATGCAATTCATCTATCAAACCATCAATTACTAGAATAGAAAACTTATCTTTGATGGTGTATTTGTTGAGTTACCTATAGTCTAGATACATCCTCCAACTATCATCCTTCTTCTGCATCATGAACACTAGGGAACAATATTCACTTTGACTGTGTCAGATGATCCCTGCCTCCAACATCTCTTGTACCATATTTTTAATTTTACTCTTCTAGGCATAGGGATACCTGTAGGGTTTGATATTGGGTGGTGTACTTATTATAATGATTATGATGTCATGATCATGTGTAAAACTTAGAAGAAGTCCTTTTGGCATGTCACCAAAAATAATAGAATGGTCATCTAGTACCCTACGTAAATCATGATGTGTAGACTCCTTGATTGGTTGAACCTCTAAGGAAAATAAGTGTACCACAAAACCTTTTGCACATTTTATAAGAATCTTCATCGTCTAATGGAAACTAACTAATTATGGATATTTATCTCATAATCCATGCAGTTCAAAGGTCCAACCTTCTGAATGGAACTTCATTAATAATTTTTAAAAATTCATATCAATAGTGCCCAAAGTGGTGATCCATTGCACTTATAAAATAATGTCATCTCCTCCCATTATAATAGTAAACATATGGAAATATAATAAATAGTCTCACATAACAAGCTTAATGATATGACATTTTATAAAATAGTTGACCATACCACCATCTACAAGCATGACATAAAATTCTAGAATTGGTTAAGTGAATAATTTAAATGAGGAGACAACTTACTATTGATGAAGTTATGTGTACTCTCAGAGTCAGTTTACATAGTCACATGTTGTTTCTTTAAGAAACCCACCACCTTAAGATTTTGAGGAGTACTACTTCCTAAAAGTGCATGATAGAAAATAGTAGATTGAGAACCTTTAGATTCATCTTTAGGTTCTTCCAAACCTACCCTTGAAGCCTCCTCATTGGTGTCATCAATGTAAAACAACTTATTTTCAACACATCGATGTCATTTTATCCATTTTATATCCAAACTAAAACACAAACCTTTTGCACACTTTTATTCGACTTATTGAGGTGTCAATATGGTAGGCTACTGAAATGATGGTGCTAGGAAGGTGTGTTCATAGATATTGGTGAAAGGTATTTATTTGATCATCTCTTTTTATATAGCCAGTTGTTCCCTTAGTATGGCCTCAGATACAATATTGGGATGAAACATGTGAACCTCAAATTAGATGCTATCTTTGAGGCCAACAAAAAATAGGTCAGTTAAAATCTCCTCAATGATGTCCACCACACATAAGGAGAGATTCTAAAATTAATGAATGTATTCATTGATAGTCTTGGTCTCACATAACTTAACTAGCTAACTAAAGTAGTTTTTAGAGACATTGTTGTGATAGTGGAGCCAAAACTCCTTATAAAATAATGACCATAAAACTGGGACACCCTTCTTTTTATTTTGAGTAAACAACCAATGGTACCAAATGAATGGCCCAGGTTCTAGATATAGAGAGGCCATAACCATTTTTTACAAACATGGAGCTTGATGTAGATCAAACAAAACTTCAATTTGAGTGAGCCAAATGAGTGGATCATTACCATCAAATTGCACAAGCCTACTTTTTGCAACATTAACTTAGGGCCAAAATTGGTTTTGGTATTATTTTGAGGATGAGAACCAAACTAAAGTGGTGGAGGATTATTTTACAGTAGCTAAGATGACAAGTTGGCCAATTTTCTAGATATTTATTGTAACTGATCCATCACGCTATCTAAATCCCCTCTTAGCCCTATAATGTCCCATTAAACCATATAAAAAACATATTTTTTTACCATGCCCTTTGAATGAAGTTGTTGAACTACCTCTAAGATAGATAAATCATAAATTCTAGACGCCATGTCATCCTTGTGAGGAATTTTTGGATTTTTTTTCCTTTCCCACATCTATGAGTGTTTGGACCAGCCATGCACAAACCCTAGGAGGGTTTCAACCCTAAAAAAAGTGTATCGATAGAACATACCATTATGATCATCTTGCAGAGATGAATCCAATGACTACTAATTTTCATATGGTAAACAAAATTTCTGGACTTTTTTTTACTTGAAAAAATATTTTTTATTTTAAAAACCTCATGAATAAAACTATGGTGATAAAATGCTCAATTCCTCCTAGATCACAAGTTATGCTTTTTTTGCCTTGTAGTGCTTAGGAAGCTACATCTAAAAAAAAATGCACCACAAAAATTTTCCTAAATCAAAGCTATGATACCACTTGTAAGGAAATTGCTTAGATGATTCATAGTAATAGAATTATATATCATAAAATTAAGAGTAGAATAATCAGATCCACAACAATAATTGGTGAAAGAGTAGAATACTTGAATATTATGACTAAGCCATTTCAAAGGGGTAACTTCCACAATAATGCAATAATAACATAATTCATAATATGATGATAAACGACTAACCACTACCTCCTATATATACTCTACTTAGCCATGGTTATTCCATATGTTGAACATACTAAGAACATCAAGAAATGAAACAAGTTAATATGAATGTGTGTAAGCCATAAGTCAACCATGTATGTCCCTAGATGCACTATAGGTTAAGGGCATAACAATGATGGGGATCATGAGAGATTTATCCATGTGATAACATATACTGATGCATATGCTAATAGTTGAACATAAAGAGGTAAAATAGTGATATGAAAGGGATGGGGCTATGATTATGATAGTCACGTCACCAATAAATTGTACTAACCTATAAAGGATCTAACACAAGCACTAATGAAAGTAGTAGTCATCCCAAAAGAGGGGGAAAATAAATAAGGGTAAAAAAATCATAAATATACTAAGGCAAAAAATAACATAAAAAGGTAATAAATGATAATAATGAAAGATATATCTAAGAACTAAAATGGAAACAAATGCTAAATGTGATGTGAAATAAAACTAAAGAGCCCAAAGGAAATAATGGTGTAAGTAAAGTGAAACTAAATTAAAAAAAAATGCACAAAAAAAAAAGAAAAATGAGATAAAAATAACAAGTAAAATCTATACTAACATCTATATCAAAGATGAGCATGTGAAATACAAGCCTAGGTGTCTTCTTCAAGTTGAATTTATTTGTTATTATGCAATGTAGAATAAGATTAGGAATCTTAGGATGAACCAAAGGGTAATTTTATGTAGGGACAAACATCACAAAATGTCCCAAAGTCTTAAGTGACATGTGGATGGGTATTTCAAGATGTCCCAACATGTGATGTAGAATGAGGTAAATTTAAGTTATTAGAATGAATTGCATTGGGCTTTCCAATGTAGTTGGAGATAGGTGAATGCATTGATATGTTGTATTTTGAGGGTGTTGAAATTGACATAGGATGTGTATAAGAGGTATGAATAGGTATATAAGCCAAAGGAAGACCATTTATGATGTGCTTTGGGGTAGTCATTTTAACTAGATGATCCTTTGGTTCATGTAATCTAAGAGGTTGAGGTGTGATAGATGCAACCACCCATTTGAAGTTGTTCATGTTAGTTATATTTTTCTAAGTGGTGTGAGAAGAACGATCAAATGTGATTTGGATAACATTATTAGATGAGGTGGAAGTATGGGTTAATTGTTGTTGATTATTAGGTAGGTGATATTGATGTGATTATGATTCTTTGTATTGTGTTTGTGAGGCTTGAAAATAGTCTTGATAACATTGTTGTGTAAGAGTATCAAGATTGAAATGTGGACCAAGCAAGGAATTAAGAAGAAATTGATGAAGATCATGACAAGTCTCATGAAAATTACCTACCGTAGCATGCCACTAACAAAATTTTTCAGGATTATACCATTTTAGAGATGGTTTCGAAGGATCAAAGCTCATGGGTTTATAAGGTGGCAATTTCATCTTAAGTCCTTCTAGACTCAATGGAGAGTGGGTTGGGTTAAAATTGGTTGAATGTGATGCTTCCTTTTGGGGTTGGGGAGGATAATATGAATCAATGTTGTGATAAAATGGTTGGAAGGGTTCCTTGGTAGTTACTTGATGTAATTCAAATTATGTCATAAGAAAGTCTTACCTTTTTACTTGGTCTAAGGATTTTTCTAAATTTTTAGGGGAAAACATCTAAACTTTATATTGAAGAGGAGTTTTAAGAGCGGTAACAAATAATTTTAAGAGAGTATCATCATTCATGTTATGGTACACTTTGTGAGATAGATAATTCCATCATTTGATGAAAGTGTGAGCAGATTCATTAGGAAGTCATTTGGAATTAATGAAATGGCTAAGGTGATTTTCATGAAGGTCATTATGTTGAAATTCCTCCACTAGAGCATTGCCTAAATCCTCTAGTTGTGTAATGGAATGTCTAGGAAGTTGATTATACTATTAAAGTGAATTGCCAACAAAGGTTTTGGCTAGGAGTTTGGTGGTAGCAAAGTTGTTAGTTTGGACCCAATCTTTATAGAGATTACCAAAAGAAGAAAGATAGTGGAGTCTTTAATTCCATCATATGTAATAGTTGTAGAAATATTGTCAATGTCTATGGATGCAATAAATGGATCTAAAGGTTCATTTTAAATGTGTTGAATAATTTTGTTATGCAAAAGGGGTTGAGGGATGATATTCCCATTGGTATCTCTGAGAGGAGGGAAAAAATTCTGATTTAGTTGAATCATGATGACTTGAGGTGGTTGACTAATCATTTGTAAGATATGAGATTGCATTTACATTATTTGAGAATTATTAGTTTTTTGCATAACATTCATTTACTGAATCAATTGATCAATAATTTTAGTTATATCAATAAGAGGAGTAGGATTTCTATTAGTAGGAAGATTGATGGTGGTATGAGGAATATTCCTTGTATTGGTAGTATGGGATGGATTGTTGGGTGGAGGATTCCCAACACTAGTAGTAAGAGGAGGACTTGGGTGAGTAACTTCAATTGTATTACATTGTGTTTGATTTGTGGATGAAACTTTTAGGTTGCATGATGGAGTAATTAGTTTGGGATTAGGAAGACATGAAGGAAAAAATTGAATAGTTTCATTTGAAGAGATAATATAAGTGATATTATGATCTAAATATTTTATTATGAAATATTATTGACTAATTAGAAAATGAAAATAAAACATAATTATGAGATTATTATTTTACTTACTAAGCTAGAAAACAAAGGTGAAACAAACTAAGTCATCCACCTATTGACTTATGTTTAAAAATAGAGGCAAAACAAATTAGGTCAGCCACCTACTAAACTATGTTAGCTAGGACCTATAAATTCAACTAGGTTGATCTAGTTAATTTTTGGAAAGAAAAATAGTAAGATAAAATTATACTAGGTCGGTCATGTCCTGTAGAGTCATTCAAGTTCATCTAGCTGAATTCTGGAAAGAAAAATAAAAGTACGAAAAAGGGCTAGAACAAACTATGTCAACTAATTGGACTTAGTTCAATTCTTAAAAAAATCAAAATAAACTACATCGACCAACTCAACCTAGTTAATTATGTATATAGAATATTAACAAAACTAAAAAACTTGCAAAAACAAAATAAAACTTTGAAGTATTGATTGATTTTATTGAGAAATAGAAATGAGAGGTTTAGATAATTAATAAATTTAAATTACTAAGTTGATAAGAGTGAACCTGGAAGATAGAACAAGATCACCCAGGTTAATTTATTAATTTTCTATGTAAAAAAATAGAACTAAGTCAACCAATTTGACTTAGTTGAAAACATGTACATAGAAAGAGAACTAGGTTGACAAGCTTGATGAAGCTGGAAAATCTACTCATAGACAGCCAAACTAGGTCGAAAAGATAAAAAAAGTATGGAAACCTATGCATAGAATGTTAAACTAGGTTGATAGGGTTGATTCATTTGTCTATAAATAAAAAGTAAAAATTGATAAGGGTTAGATTCATGTCGGGTTCACTAAAATGTATGCAAATGAAACTAGATAGATCTATATCTTATCCTACTCAATAATATTCAAACTCATAGAAGGTAATCAACTAACAAGTCCACTTGGTAATATATTTATATTGGGGTCATGACCAATAATAGATCTGCTAAACCTAAACTAATAGATATCTCATCACATAATGTCAAAGGAGAGGTTTCCAATGCCTCTATTCAAATGCCATTTTTTGATAACCCTAACCAAGTATTATGATTATGAATAATATTAATCAAGCTAATCTACTAAACATATATGCAAGCTAATCTAGTAAATACATATCCAAGCCAAGATAGTGCTCACCAAATCTTGTGGCATAAATAGGGAAGATAATAAACATGCCAAGGCAAATATATTTAATATAACATAGAAATGATTTAAGTAAGGAGAGATACAATTCAATAAATTAGTTCTACAACATCTATTTATCAAAATATGAAGTGCTAGGAATATACTTACCTTGTTGAAGTGAACCTATCGTGCCTCAATCTCTCCCTTAGCCAATGGTGCTTTGCAAGAGGTTGCTGTGGGCTTGTAAGGATCACAAGGAAAAATCAAATCTAGGCTATAAGACTTCTCCTATGCACCCAAGACCTCTACAAGACAAGTGTTACTTCTCCAAGGCAAAAACCTAAGCAATGAAACCTCCTATTGATTGTATAAGAAGATTTATGAGTAGTAATGATACACAATTGAATATTATTCTATTAGAAATGAAATTAAAAGGAGTATATATAGCCATGGATTGACCCTAAACCTTCCTAAGAATTTAGTTTATGCAGTCAACCAAGTTGACCTTGTTAGGGAAGAAATAAAGTTGTTAAGTCTCGAACTATGTTGCTTAAGATGACATAGTTTTGTAGCATGTGTTAAACCTAGAATGGGGTAGACCCGGTCGACGTAGTAGGAAAAATGGTAAAAAGAGGGTTTTTCTTAGGTAGGGGCTATTTTAGGTGGTGAGTTGCTTAGAAAAGTGTATAAGTAGGATTTCAAAGCTAAGGGAAACATATTTGAGTAACTTGTATTAGTTTTAGGTGGTGGTATAGGGGTCAACAATGCTATAAAACACCAAAGTTTTGTCAAATCCTTTATCGATGCACCTTTTAAGGCACACATTTAGAAAGATTGAGATTCAATGAGTTCCCTCAAGAGAAAAAGCATCAGCAACTGATAAAGTTTTAAAAATATTATGTGTATACATAATCAAGATATGAATAAAATGAAGATGAAATAATGAATTATGCTATTTTTTATCATCTAAACCTATATACTTTGAGAAAGCAATCAAAGATAGCAAGTGGTGTGAATTAATAGATGGAAAAATGCATGCTATGAAGAAAAATCAAACATGGTAACTCATAGACCTTCCAATAAGAAAAGAGGTCATTGGAGTGATATGGGTTTACAAAATTAATACTACTCCAAAAGGTAAGATATAAAGTGATGAAAAAAAGAGGACATATATTTTGATCCATACCTTTGTTTGAGCCCATCTTTGTGCTACCATGACTGGATCAAAAAGTTAAATGTTGTCATAACTGACCATTTTAGTTATGGGATGTTTTTGATATTTTTTGGAGGCCATATGTGACCATCTGATGGTCTAAAATTATAGTTTAATTTTATTTTTGGGTTTTCTCTAAATTTCTAAATTATCTATTTTGTAACCAGACTTGAACTTCAATTGAATTTCATTTGATAGATTAATTTTAGTGTTTAGTTTATTTTTATATATTTTTAGAGATGCATGTGCTTGCATGTGAAAGTTATTAAAAATAACAACTGCTAAAAATAACAGGTCAAGTTTTGTTTATTTTTAGAGTTCTGAATTTTACATGTCAAATCCAAATCCAAGTTGAAGCTTATTCATGCATGGTTTGTAATTATTTGAATAATTCAATATGAATACATATTGGTTATTATTCATACTCTTAGCGTATCTTAGCTTATTATATTTTTATTTGTCTTTATAGTATTCTGGTTCATTATTTGGCATCAGAACAAGTTCAAATCTTGGATGTGTAAGAGATGGTGAGAGGATGAGGAGGAATCACTTAGATGAACTGTAATATGCAAGATCTATAGACGTAATTAGAATAATTAATTGAGATCATTGTGAATCAAAGATAAAGGAGAGTATAAGATGATGTATAATATGACACAAATCAAGAAAAATAATTTTTTCAAGAGCAACAAGAACAACCACCATCAATGAAAGAGAGGATGCTTAGAGATTTAGAAAGAAGGAATAGAATAATCAAGGTCGACGTTATAGATTATGGAGGAAGTTTAAAACTAGAGGAGCTAATATATTGGATGAAAAAAATGGAGAGGTTTTTCAAATGGAGAACTATGAGAGAATTCAAGAAGGTAAAGTTTACATGCACCAAATTGAAGGGTCATGCAATGATTTGGTGGGATCGCCAGCAAAAAGAAAGACATAGAAAAGGTAAAGAGAATATTAATTCATGTAAAAAGATGTAGATGAAGCTGAGGGATAAATTTCTTTCTATGGTTATGCACAAAACCTATACATAAGATTTTAAAACTTGAGATAGAAGGATCACAATATACAAGAGTATACATATGAGTTTTACAAGCTTTGCATATGCATAGATCATGATGAGATAGAAGAGTAGATGGTTGTAAGGTATGTAAATGGTTTGAAGTTTTCTATTCAAGATGAATTAAGAATACCTCGAATCATGAAGGAATATTATTAGTTAGCTTTAAAGAAAATAAAAACAAAATAGATAAAATTTCAGAAGAACATTTACTAGGTTAAGAAGAGGACAATCTCCTCCAATAAGGGGGTAAGGTGGATTTAATACAAATAGATGTGGGTTTAATACCACTAGAGGAGATCATCACATGGTCCATAAATACAAGAAGATAATAGATAAGGGTTTTAAAACCAGTAAAGAGGAAGAGGATTTCAGAGAGGACAAAGCTATGGTGGTGGTAGAGGATGGTTTCCAAATCAACACCACTCTTATGTTTGTTACCAATGTAGAAAAGAAGGCCATATAGAATTTGAGTGTACACACTACCTATTAAGGTGTTGTCAAAGATGTCTCCAAGATGTCCAAGAGTGTTCATGAGGTGCCAAGTATGCTAGTAGGTCAATGCCAAAGTCTGCCTTAGTGATCATGCATGGATCTTGCAGTGTTTGCTTGATTAGGCAAAATGATGGATGTTAATAATGTGTTGACCATGTTTGAGGGGTTATATGGGGTTTAATAAGTTCTTGGTGTTCTTGTAAAATTGAAAATAATCCTTTGGAATAGTCTTGTGAAGGTCTAGGTTATCCTAGTAATCTTGGCAGAGCTTCCTGAGTAAGCAGATTGATGATGTCATAATTCACACATGTAAAGGTATTAGAATAAAATGGTCACATGGGTCTATTTATTTTTGTTCCTAGAGCATGATTTTCAAATTTCATGTCTTGACATTATGTATATCAAAAGTTATGGTGGTGAAAATTTACTCTCCCAAGTAAATTTCACTATTTTCCATAGTCAAATTTGCATTTTTTAGTGACCATTAGAATTTAAATATTTGAATTTACAAAGGAAAACAAATTTGCAGTGTTTTGCTTATAAATTTTGATGATGGATGAATTTGATGATGAAGTAAAAATAAAAGTGGTAGATAACTTTAAGGTAAATCCAAGAAAATTAATTAGGAGGTCTGACTAGTCTTATAATTACATTTCTTGTGGCTTCAAGTTGACCAAGGGTTTGACCTTCATCTGTTAAGGATCCGAGAAGGATATTTGTGTTTTTCTTGATGGTTTTTGGATGTTTCATGATGATTTATATATTATAAGAGTGCTTTAGACTCCATGAGGATCATCTGTATGGATTTTGGAGGTTTGACCAATCCATCTTCAGTATGAACCATTGCTTGGAATTTGAATTTTTGTTCGTTCATGGTGTTTTCATGTCCAAGGAAAATGATTGAAAGGTTTTACATATGCATAAGTCAGTAACTTGAGGGTGTATTATGGGTAATGTGGCATGGACCTATGTGCTTTTAAGTGTCCTTATGTTTCTATTTTTACTTAGTAGAGTGTTAAAAAGATGAATAGGTCTCCATAGACCTATAAGGGCTACTTAGGCCTAATTGAAAGGTATTATTTATTAAGGGTGATATATCAAATCTATGGTAGACCTATGTAGGTACCATTAATCTTTTTCAAAGTGGGATATAATCCTTAAGGATTAAGGAACTTTTCATGGCCAACCAAGAAGGCGATGATCATGAAGACTCTATAAAGAGCAAAAATAAAGATGAAGTTTTCTAGAGAAAATGAGCAAATAAAAAAGTAGGGTGAGTAAGCTTGGTGGATGAATTGAAGAGTAGATCAGTGTAAGGGATATATGTGTGACCTAGTGGTCATGTTTCTAATGTTATAATAATGCTTTATAGGGTTGCTAGTTGAAGATGAGAGAAGAAGTATAGATTGATCCAAAAGGTTATTTTGGATGCATTACTTATGTGTGAAGGCTTAAGAAAGTGTAAAGGGTTTAAGAGAGTTGTTATTCATTTTTTATCCATTATATTGGAAGGCAATCAAAATTTTTGAGGTGTTGATAATCAGAGGTTTTGTGTTGGTGCTCAACATCTAAGGGAAAGTGGGTGTTTTTCCATGCTTAGGGGTTGGTGCTCCTTGTGAAGTGAGTGCTTCACTAAAGTCTCTTGTTTGTGATCTCTTATAGGACCATAGTCCATGTGTTTAAAGGATTGGGAATGGGTTTTATCCCTTATGAGGGTTTTCCACATAATTTATGTGTTATATGCTTTGATCTTGCATTTTTTTCTTTATTCATTGTAATAAATGATTTATATGCTTCATGAAGGCTTATGTTAAATGGTTAATAGTTTTAAGGATTGGAAATAAAGTTTATTTGATTACATAACTGATTCATCCCCCTTCTTAGTGATTTTACCTCTAATAATTGGTATCAGAGACATACCTTCTTTGCAAGTTTAACCATTTGAAGGTGATCAAAGGTATAATGGATGACAAAGAGGTTGAGACATATCTTCAAGGTGAACTAGTATGTGCTTTATCAGAGATTAGATGTATAGAGAAAGAGATTAAAATACTAAATAATAAGAAAGGAGGTGAAAATTTAGACCTAACTTCCTCAATATGTTATGAGATTAATGCAAGCATTGATAGTATGGAGACTCAAATAGTTAAACTAAAAACAAAAGTCAAGAATTTGTAGGACATGATGTATAAAGGCTTGAATCAAAGAATGGATCATTTTAAAGGTAAAACTATGACATATATAGATGTGCTTTTATCTAAATACAAGTAGAGTCTTAGCTCTACCAAAGAGTTTAAAGATGAAAATTCTTGGGTTAGTGATGACCAAGTAAAAGGAATGTCTAACATGAACAACTATTGTTATGTATTAAATGGGTACTGTTACACTTGTAATCAATATGGTCACATATATAGGGACTATACTTTCTATTCAAAAAATAGAAATGAGGTTTTATACTACAACTGAAACTAATAGTGACATATAGCCAAGTACTGTAAGAGGGCCTATTGCAAAAAGGACATACAAGTCATTGACACCATGAAATGGCTCAAGGAAGACAAATCCAAGATTGAAGAAAAGAAGAAGCAGAATTCAGGTAGCTCACCAAAGGAAGAGTCAATATTTGTTCAAACTACCTTACATACTCAAGACGATGAATATAAGAAATGGTATATAGACAGTGGATGCTCAAGTCATATGACAGGAGACAAGATCAAGTTTATCTCTCTCAAATAGGAATAATTTAGGTTTAGTAAGATTTGGTGACAAGGATTCTACTAACATAGTTGTCAAAGGTTCTAATGGTCATACTAAAACTGAAAATGTTTTATATGTAGAAAGTTTTAAATAAAATATTCTAAGTGTTAGCCAAATGTGTAAGGAAGGAAATGTTTTGAATTTTCATGATAAAGGATGTGAAGTGAGAAGAGCCAAGTCTAGAAAATTAGTTGAAAATATTCACAAGGTAGACAACAACTTGTATGTGTTCCATGAATCTGAAAAGGAGGAGTGTTTCATGAATCAATTAGAGGAAATCTTGCTTTGGCATAGAAGACTTGGACATATGAATTTTGACAACTTAGTGAGGATCAGTTCAAAAAGGTTAGTGAGGCATAAGCCTAAAATCACTAAAATTCCTCATACTCTTTGCAAGACATGCCTTCATGGGTTGCCAACTAAGAGAAGCTACAAATCTAAGGAGAATTCCACCACAATACCATTGGAATTGATCCACACTAACCTATGTGGACCTACAAAGACTCAAGGTAATCAAGGTAATATCTACTTCATGCTATTAATTGATGATTTTAGTAGGATGACTTAGATATATTTTCTCAAAGAAAAATCATAAGATTTTACAAGGTTTAATGCATTTAAATCTTTTGTGGAAAATGAAAAGGGATCAAAAGTCAAGTGTGAGATCAAATAGAGGAGGTGAATTTTGGTCTTATGAGTTTTATACTTTTTGTGAAGATCAAGGAATTAGAAGATAGTATTTTGCTGCTAGGACACCCCAACATAATGTGGTAGCTGAAAGTAAAAATAGAACTGTCCAAGAGATGAGTAGAACCATACTTCAAGATTCTAAACTATCAGATGGTTTTTGGTAAGAGGATACTAATACATTAGTATACATCTTAAATAGATGCCAAATTAGAGTATATAGTGATAAGACTCCATATGAGCTATGGAAGAATAGGGTAGCTAATGTCAAACATTTTAGAGTGTTTGAGAGAAAGTGTTTTATTAAGAGGGATGAATAAAATCTTGGCAAATTTGATTCAAGATCTGATGACGGTATCTTATTAGGTTATTCCTCTATTATTTTTGCTTGTAGATGCTTCAATAATATACTTCACAAGGTTGTTGAAAGTTCAAATGTAAGAGTTCAAGAAGTAGGTGAAATCAAGAGGCCTAACATGCAGATAAATGGCACTACATAGAACCTTAACTCAAATGATGAAGGCATATCTATTCAATCAGATGATTAAGAGGAAGAGGTAAGATAAGACACTAAAGTTTCATCTAGGAAAATACAGAATGATCATCCAACTTCATAGGTAATTGGAGATACAAATGCAAGCTTACAAACTAAAAAGAGAATGTTGATCAATCAAAATCAACAAGACACAACTATGTTATCCAAGATTGAACCCAAAATATTATTGGAAGCTAGCAAAGATGAAAATGTGACATGTGCAATGGATGAGGAACTTGATCAAATAGTAAAGAATAAAACATGGGATTTGGTATCTAGTCCAAAAGACAAAAATGTGATAGGTACTAAATGGGTATTTAGAAATAAGATGAATGAGAAAGGAGAGTTCACAAGAAATAAGGCTAGACGGGTGTGTAAAGGTTATGCTCAAGTTGAAGGAATATATTTTGATGAGACCTTTACTCCTATGGAAATAATGGAAGTAATTAGACTCTTCTTGTCATTTGTAATCTTCAAAGGTTTCAAGGTTTACCAAATGGATGTGAAATATACTTTTTTGAATGGTAACTTAGATGAAGAAGTCTATATTGAGTTACCTGAAGGTTTTTCCATGACAAGTAATTAGGACTATGTTTGTAAACTAAATAAAGATTTATATGGTCTTAAACAAGCTCTTAGAGATTAGTATGATAGGCTAGACAAGTATCTATTGAGCCAAAGATTCAAAAGAGGGGTAGTTGATAACAATTTGTACATTAAGATAGAGGACAAACATCAATTATTATCAGTAGTCCATGTTGATGACATAGTTTTTGGATCTGACAATGACAACCTGAGTAGAGAGTTTTCAAATACTATGAAAATTGAGTTTGAAATGTTAATGTTGGGAGAACTTTCTTTCTTCTTAGGATTGCAGATTAACCAACTTGATGTAGGGATATTCATTTCATAGGCAAAATACATCAAGGATATGCTAAGGAAGTTTTACATGATTGATTATAAATTAATGAGTGCTCCAATGATCACAAGATACAAGTTAAGTCAACAAGATGACTCACCAAAGGTTGATCAGACCTTGTATAGATCCATGATTTGAAGTCTTTTATACTCTGTTGTACTCTACTACTTCTAGGCCTGATATCATGCAAGCAATAGACCTTGTAGGTAGGTTTCAAATTGATTCTAAATATTCTCACTTGAAATCAGTCAAAAATATCTTTAGGTATCTCAAGAGCACTATAGAATATGGTTTACGGTACCCCAGGAGCAAAGAGTTCACTCTAAGGACATACATTGATGCAGATTGGGTAGGATGTGTGGATGATAGAAGGAATACCAGTGGTGGAATTTTATTCATGGTTCAATGCTTGGTGTCTTGGATAAGCAATAAGTAAGCCTCTATGTCCCTATAAAATGTAGAAGCTAAGTATATAGTTGTTGTTTCATGTTGCACTCAAGTAATATGGATGAAGCAAACCTTATAAGACTATAAAGTAAGACAAAATGGACCTTATTTTATCTATTATGACAATATTAATGCAACTAGTATCTCAAAGAATCCTATTATGCATCAAAAAATAATCACATTCCTATTAGATATCATTTATTGAAAGAAAAATTGAGTAATCAAAGTGTTAAGTTGGAGTATGTGCCTACAAAAGAACAACTTGTAGATATTATGACTAAACCATTGATAAAAGCAACATTTGAATATCTAAGACAAAGCTTGAGAGTCATCTCCTTTTATATAAACTAATATGAGGTCATTGGTTAAGGGGGAGTAATAAGTTCATGTGCTTACTTTAGATATTTGTGATGAAAAGCTTCAATAAACCTGTTCAAGGATATTTGTCCTAAAGGCAAGTTTGAGTCAATCTTTGAAGCTTGGTTGAGCTAGTAAAATCACGAATAATGAAGATAATATTGATTTTGACTATGGAGGGGACTTTTACAAGTGTATTCCATGGGATCAGATGTGTGAAGTTGGTTAAAAGAACCATTCATGACCATTTGTTCAATTTGACCATTTTACTCAGTGTTCACTGCCTAAGTAAGAACCCATCATGCAAACTTGGAGTTTTTGAGGTCTATAAGGATAACCAAGGGTTGAGGATAGTTGTATTTTATGTGTATAAATGAAAAAGGTGTTATGGATATGTTAGAAGGATTTGATGATCCTTTTGTGATGTTTTGGCTTAGTGACTATTGTGTAAACAGGGTTTGCAGGCACAATCATGAGATTTCCAAGGGTCAAATGAAGTTTTAAAATTTGTCAAGGTGACTTTGTGGCATATAAAGGTGTGTTGACCCCATAAAAGTGTGATCCAAGTCGATTCAAGATTTGAAGGTCTCTTGAGGACAAGTTAAATTTTTTTATGGCTCTTAAGTATGACAGTCTTTACTTAAGGGTTAGTAGGTCAAAAACCATTTCATGGTTTTATGGGTTACAAAAGGATTCAAACCTAAATAATTGGTTAAATAATGTGTATTGGTGACCTCCATGTGTGAGAATTTTTAGGAGCTAGATTTGATCAAAAGATGGTAAGTTGACCATGTCTCTTATTAATGCCCTAGTGTTTTAGCCCATGTGGGTTAGTGTCCTTCCCACAGGAGTTGAGGTATAAGGCTAATTAATCAATTGAAATGGTCAAATGGGTACTAATAAAGTACTTTACAATCATCTAGAAGTGTATAGTTTGTTCTATGGTTGAGCATTTGTGCAAATGGAGGGCTAATTAGCAGGTCAGTTTGTGAAGAAGCTATAGTGAAAAAGAAGAGCTGGGTCATGAAAATTGGCATGCATAAGGGGGAATATGATTGTGCTTCATATATGAAGTTTCAAGTCATTGAGGTCTCTACATAGAAATTTATGGGCTCTGTAAGGTTTAAGTAGGGCTACCAGGCCTCTAAACAAGGCTAGGTGATTCAAATGGACTCTTTGGTCATTTTATCCATAATACCAAGGTATGATTGGTCATTTTGTCATATGAGTTTTTTAGTTTATTTTGAGCATCTTTCATGTTTGAATAATGTATTGAACATATGTTGGTAATCATGGAGTTGGCTTATGAAAGCAAATTTGAAGATAACTAAGAAGAATCTTCTTGGTTTGAGTTGCTATGATAGTATTCAAAGGATGACTAAGGTCACATTAATTATATGGATTACCTATTAGTGTTATTAATGTGTTTTCAAATAGTGTGTGGTACTCTTATGTGTTTATTGTTGATATAACAGTACATGGTCAAAGAAGAAGTGTTGTCAATGTACAGGTTTGAGATAGTTATGGTAATACATGATATGCACAGTAATAGGGGAGTTTATATAATATCTAAAAGGAGGTCCATTCTTTATTTTGTCTTTTAAAATATTTATAGGTCCTCAGGATCAGTAGGGAATCCCGCTTTGTCATTGTGTCAAAGGTGGAGAAAGTGTTTGTAGAGGGAGAACAAGTATGTGCATAGATTTGTGTTGGTATTTACAAGTGTTGACATCAATGAAAAAAGGGGATGTTGTTAAGGTGTTGTAAATTATGTATTAAAGATTTCCAAGAGTGTTCATGAGGTGTTAAGTATGCTATTAGGTCAATGACAAAGTGTGCCTTAGTGATCATGCATGGATCTTGCAGTGTTTTCTTGATTATGCAAAATAATGGATGTTGATAATGTGTTGACCATATTTGAGGGCTCATATGGGGTGTAATAAGTGATTATTATTATTTAAAAATTGAAAATAATCCTTTAGAATAGTCTTATGAAGGTATAAGTTATCTTAGTCATCTTGGTAGAGCTTCCTGAGTAAATATATTGATGGCATAAACATTCACACATGTGAAGGTGTCAAAAGAAAGTGGTCATATGGGTTTATTCGATTTTATTCCTAGAGAATGTGTTTAAAATTTCATGCTTTAAAATTATGTATATCAAAATTTATGGTGGTGCAAAGTTGCTCTCCTAGGCAGATTTCACTATTTTCCATAGTCAAATTTGTATTTTTTAGTGATCATTGGAATTCAAATATTTGAATTTTACAAAAGAAAACTAGTCTGCAATGTTTTGCTTATAACTTTTGATGATGGATAAATTTGATGATGGATGAATTTGATGATGGATTAAAAATCAAAGTGGTAGATAACTTCAAGGAAAATCCAAGAAAATTAATTAGGAGGTTTGACTGGTCATACACTTGCATTTATTATGGCTCAAAGTTGATCAAGGGTTTGACCTTCATTTGTTAAGGATCCGAGAAGGATGTTTGTGTTTTTATTGATGGTGTTTAGATGTTTCATGATGATTGATCTATTAGAGAGTGTTTTAGACTCCTTGAAGATCATTTATGTGGATTGTAGAGGTTTGACCAATCCATCTTCAGTATGAATCATTGCTTGGAAGTTGACTTTTTGTTCATTCATGGTGTTTTCATGTACAAGGCAAATGATTGAAAGGTTTTGGATATGTAGAGGTAAGTAGTGATTAATGTAATTAATTAAAAGTGTCTTATGGGTCATGTGACATGGACGTATGTGCTTTTAAGTGGTCTTGTGTTTCTATTTTTGCTCGGTAGAGTGTTAAAACGATGAATAGGTCTCCATGGACGTAAAAGGGATACTTAGGCCTAATTGAAAGGTATTATTGCTTAAGGATGATTTATAAAATCTATGGTCAACCTATGTAGGTAGTGTTGATATTTTTAAAATTGGGATAGAAGCCTTAAGGCTTAAGTAACATCTTGTGGCCGACCAAGAAGGTGATGATCATGAAAACTCTATAAAGAGTAAAAACAAAGAAGTTTTCTAGAGAGAATGAGCAAAGAAAAGAGTAGGGTAAGTAAGCTTGGTGGATGAATTGAAGAGAATATTAGTGTAAGGGATATATGTGTGACCTTATGGTCATGTTTATAATGTTATAACAATGTTATATAGGGTTGATGATTGATGATGAGCAAAGAAGTAAAAATTGATCCAAAAGGTTGTTTTAGATGCATTGATTATGTATGAATGTTTGAGAAAGTGTAAGGGGTTAAAGAGAGTTGTTATTCATTATTTCTCCATCAAATTGGGAGGAAATCAAATTTTTGGAGGTGTTGATAATCAGAGGTGTTATGTGGGTGCTCAACATCTAAGGGCAAGTGCGTGATTATCCATGCTTAGGGGTTGGTGCTCATTGTGAAGTGGGTGATTCACTAAAGTCTCTTGTTTGTGATCTCTTATAGGACTGTAATCCATGTGTTTGTAGGTTTGAGAGTGGGTTTTATCCCCCATGAGGGTTTCCTACATACTTCATGTGTTATGTGTTTTGATCATGCATTGTTTTCTTTGTTCATTATAATAAATGATTTATATGCTTCATGAATGTTTATGTTGAATGGTTAAGAGTTTGAAGGATTGGAATTAAAGTTGATTTATTTACATCATTGATTTACCCCCTACACCTCTCATTGATTATACCTATAACACTACTAATATCAAGAAAGGAGGTAAGAAGATCACCCAAGAGTGAATTTAGTTGAAGATGAAACAAAAGAGCAAAGTGCTGAAGTTACAACAATAGATATTGGAGAAAATATCATAATGAGAAGAAAAATGATTGCTCCAAGAAAAGAAAATGTGTAAAATAAAGAAAGTGGTGATGCATGGCTATGAACAAATATATTTCGAACAAGGTGTATTTCAGGAGGTAAGATATGCAAAGTAATTATAAATGGTGGTAGTTGTGAAAATGGTTTCTAAAGATATGATTGAGAAACTAGGTTTGTAGTATGAAAAGTATCATAATCCTTATTGTATTTCATGGTTTAATAAAGGGAATTAATTTCTATTAGATAAAAGGTGCTTAATCAAGTTTTTTATAGGTACAAATTACAAAGATGAAATATGGTGTGATTTTATATCAATGGATGCATGCCATGTGTTATTGGGAAGGACATGGTAGTTTGATAAAAAAGTAGTTCATGATAGAGAAAATAACACATATAGTTTCTGAAAAGGTGGTATGAAGGTAGTTTTGTTACCTCTTAGATAAGAAGGGTGGGTTGAAAGCATGCTAACTGTAAAAGAATTTATCAAAGACATGAAGATGGCAAGTTACTGCTATGCATTAATAGCAAAGAAAGAAGACATAGAAGTGGTGCATGTACCATTAGAAGAAAAAATAGTGTTGAAATAATATGTAGATGTTATACTTGATGAGTTATTAGATAATTAACCACCAAAGAGAGATATTCAACATCATATTGATTTGATTCTAGTATCAGCTCTACCCAATCAATCAAATTATAAGATGAGTACAATAAGACATGACAAAATGAAAAAGCAAGTTACTGGATTGGTGAGGAAGGGTGTAGTAAAGGAGAACATGGGTCCTTATGTAACACCAATGTTACTAACTCCAAATAAATATGTAGGGTAGAGGATGTGTGTGGATAGTAGAGCAATTAATAAAAATACAATCAAGTATAGATTTCTTATACCTCATTAGAAGATATGATGGATGTTCCTGCAGAAGCAAAATATTTTACCAAGATTGATCTAAGGAGTGGTTACTATTAGATTTGAATTCATAAAGGATATGAATGAAAAACAACATTTAAGACTAGAGATGGTTTATATGAGTGGATGGTGATGTCAGTCGGGTTATCTAATGCACCCAACACATTTGTGAGGGTGATGAACACAACGCTATGAGAATACAATGGTAAGTTAATGGTGGTTTATTTTGATGATATGTTAATATTTAGTATGACTAAATAATAACACTTACAACATTTGAGAATGGTATTATAATTTCTAAGAAAAGAGAAACTCTATGCGAATTTGAAAGTGCAGGTTTATGCATAATAGTTTGGTATTTTTAGGATTTGTAGTTTCAGTAGATGGTGTAAGAATGAAAGAAGAAAAAGTAAAGGCAATTTTTGAATGACCTATCCCAAACAGGATCATAGAGTTAAGAAGTTTCCATATTTTAGAAACTTTTTATATAAAGTTTATTAAGAATTTTAGTAGTCTTGTTGCACCAGTAACAAGTTGTATAAGAGGAAAATAATTTGTATGGATAAGGGCAACAACAAAAAACTTTGAATTGTTAAAGAAGAAAAGTAAAGAAAAGCCTATTTTAGCATTACTATATTTTATCAAATTGTTTGAGGTTGATTGTGATGTTTCATTTGTGAGAATTGGTGATGTGTTGAGCCAAGAAGGGAAACCAATAACATATTTCAGTGAGAAATTGAATGAGGTAAGAATAAAGTATTCTACATATGATGTTGAATTTTATGCCATTGTACAAGCTTTAAGACATTAAAGGCATTAACTGGTGCCTAAGGATTTTATCTTATTTACTAATCATGAAGCTTTGAAGTATGAAAACACTAAAAATAAATTAAATAGTAGGTATGCAAAGTGGGTGTCTTTCTTGTAGGGTTATATGTTTGTGTTGAATCATAAACCGGGAAAATAAAATCAAGTAACTGATGCTTTGAGCAGGAGAGTGGGGTTGGTAACTACTATGGTGAGTGAAGTAG
Source organism: Torreya grandis (assembly GCA_037957365.1). Taxonomy (NCBI): domain Eukaryota; kingdom Viridiplantae; phylum Streptophyta; class Pinopsida; order Cupressales; family Taxaceae; genus Torreya; species Torreya grandis. Next base: position 316,188 of record JARHVA010009214.1, on the reverse strand, counting down.
TTGGATTTAAATTTATTAAAGAAGTATATGATACTGATCTAGATTTTAACAAGATAGTTGAGCAATGTAGGAATCCATTGACAGGTGATACAAGTAATGTTTATGAAGAGTATATTATGTTAGATGGTTATCTCTTCAAAGGGAAACAATTATGTCTTCCAATTATAAGAGACAATATAATAAGAGAATTACATAGTGGTGGTTTAGATGGACATTTTGGTAAGACAAAGACAATAGCTTTGGTGGAGGATAAGTATTTTTGTCCAAAGATTAAGAGATGTGACAAGGTATGTTTCAAGGTGAAGTATATATTAGGTGGAAAAAAGACATGCACGGGTTGTACATACCATTACCAGTTCTAAGAGAACCATGGACATATTTGAGTATGGATTTTGTGTTAGGATTACCAAACACATAGAGAGGTAATGATTTAATTTTTGTTGTTGTAGATAGTTTTTCCAAGATGGTACATTTTATTGCATGTAAGAAAAAAAATGATGCCACTAGATTTGTAGAATTATTTTTAAGGATATTATAAGATTGCATGGTGTTCTAAAAACCATTACATCAAATAGGGACACAAAATTTCTAAATCATTTTTAGATGACTTTATGGAGGAAGATGGGGACTAACCTACAATTTAGTATTGCATACCATCCCCAAACATATGGATAGACAAAATTTATAGATTTGAGATTGAGAAATTTGTTGAGATGCATAGTTGGAGAGAAGCCCAAGCAATGGGACTTGTCTTTACCATAAGTTGAGTTTGCATATAATAGTTCAGTAAACATATCAACAAGTAAATCAACATTTTAGATAATTTATGGGATAAATCATATTAGTATTTTAGATTTGGTATAGTTACCAATTACAAAATGAGTTAGTGATGATGCATAAGAATTTGCAGAACATATAAAATAGTTACAAGAAGAAATAAGAAGAAAGTTGAATGAAAATAATGCAAAGTATAAAATAGAAACATTTGTCAAAAGAATGTTAAAAATATTTGAAGAAGAATATTTAGTGATGGTTTACTTTAGGAAAGAGAGATTTCCAAAAGGCACATATAACAAGTTGAAGTACAAAAAAATTGAATGATGTAGAATTGTGAAGAAAATCAATGACAATGCTTATGAGGTGAGTTTACCATAAAATTTTGATATCTCTCTAGTATTCAATGTTTCATATTTATGTGATTTGCATGGAGAATATGGTGAAGGTGAAGAATATGAATAATTAGATTGGAGGCAATAGGTGCTAAAGAAGAAGAAAGAAAAGATAGTGCAGGTTCTAGATAAGAAGACAGTAAATACAAGGCAATGAAGTTATGACAATTATTTGGTATAGTGGGAAGGATTAGAATAGGAAGATAACATTTGGATTATAAAATGGGAGCATAAGAATATTGATAAGAATAAATTGCAGAAGTACAATCATAGCAACTCGTAAGAGTTGAGTTATTTTCAACTAGAGGAGAATGATGTACAAAAATAGGTCAAATTTATGTAGGCCATAAATTTTGATCTGTAGCTTTGTTTGAGCCCATCTTCACTCTAAAATGATTGGATCAAAAATTTCAATGCTTCCATAACCCTCCCTTCTAGTTATGGGACATTTTAGATATTTTTCAAAGGACATACATGACCATCTGAGGGTCCAAAATTGTAGTTTAATTTTATTTTCATATTTTTTATAAATTTAAAAATTATCTATTTTTGCAGCTGGACTTGAAATTTAGTTGAAATTCGTTCGATAGGTTAATTTTAGTGTTTAGTTTATTTTAGGATATTTTTAGAGTTACACATGCTTGCATGTGAAAGTTACTAAAAATAATAACTGCTAAAAGTAACAGGTCGAGTTTTGTTTATTTTTAGAGTTCTAAATTTTGCATTTCAACTCCAATTTTGAGTTAAAAATTATTTATGCATGGTTTGTAATTATTTGAATATTTCAATATGAATCAATATCAGTTGTTGTTCATAATCTTGGCCTATTGAATTTTTATCTGTCTTGATAGTATCCTGGTTCATTAGAGAGGCATAAGGCAATACTAATAGTGAAAGGCTATAAGCAAAGGCCTAGACATGACTACAACAAGACATTTGCACATGTTACAAGGCTATAAATATTGAGAACAATCATAGCTATAACTACTCAAAACAAATGTAAGGTGCATCAAATGTATGTCAAGTCGACATTCTTGAATGGAGTACTAGAAGAAGAGGTTTATGTGAGATAGTCACCTAGTTATGAGATTCTTGGGAATGAGAATAAGGTTTATATGTTAAAAAGACATTGTATGGACTTGAGAAAGCACCAAGGGCATGGTACAACTAGATAGACTCTTATTTGTTGAGCAATGGCTTTAGCAAAAATGGTAGTGAGCCCACTCTCTACATCAAGGTAAACATAAAAGGTATTTTGATAGTTTTTTTGTATGTAGATGATATAATATTCATTAGAAATGAAAATCAATCAATAGAAGAGTTCAAATCAACCATGAAAAAGGAGTTTGAGATGACCGATTTAAGTTTGTTGAAGTATTCTATAGGGATAAAAGTTAAGAAAATGAAGGAAGGCATCTTTATATGTCAAGCCAAGTATGCAAAGGAAATTTTAGAGAGGTTTAGGATGTTGAACAACAAACCAATATCTACCCCAGCTGAGATAAGTTTGAAGTCACACAAATAAGATTGCAATAGCAAAGTGGTTCCCACATAATACCAAATTTTGGTAGGAATTTTTATATATTTGACTGCAACTAGATCGAACATCATGTATGCATTCAACCTCATATATAGATTCATGGAGACAATGAAAGAGACACATTGAAAAGAAAACAAGAAGATCTTGAGGTATGTAAATGGCAATAGAAGCCATGAGTTTTGTATGTAGTAGCTGATGAATTTTATTTAGTTGGCTACATGGATAGTGAGTGGACTAGTAGTCTTGATGATATAAAGAACACATCAGGATATATGTTTCATCTTGGGTTAGGAGTTATTTATTGGGCTTCAAAGAAACAACCCATAGTTTTACTTTCAATAGCTGAAGCATAATATACAACAGCTAATACAACAATATGTTAGGCTATATAGATTTTTAAAAAAAAAATTAGATTTGCATAAGGAACATCAAGGAGCATCAACAATCTTTTGTGATAATATATCTTCCATTGCATTATCAAAGAATCCCATTTTTCATGATAAAATCAAACATATTGCAATCAGGGATCATTTTATTAGAGAAGTAGTTGAAAAAGGGTGATAAATATTAAATTTTACAAGTCAAAGTAGTAGCTCGTTGATTTTCGCTAAGACTATCAAAAGATAGTTTTCTACGTTTAAGAGAGAGGTTAGGATTCATAGATGCAACAAAATTGGCTCTAAAAGGTTTTATACTAGCTCCGAAGGTCCTTAGCCTAGCTCCCGAGTCCTTAGCTCTAGAGTCCAATAGTCCAACTTTGAACTTCCTTAGAATGAACACATAAGAATATATAAAAATAAGAAGTTACAAAGATGTTTTAGAGGTTGAAAAGAGTTTATTAGAGCATGGTAAGAAGGCCAAGAATAATGGGGAGTGTTAAAATATGTTATTCTTTCCCTCCCAACTACCACAATCTACACGTGTCTTGGCTTTGAAGTCTCTCCATCAAATAGAATTTAATGCACATTAGGTTTGAATTTTAAATTTTGTGAACTATTTGTGTTAGGCACCAATCTAATGGAGGTAGGTGAGGATAAAAGAGAAGTATGAAAACAAATAGAAAAATATAGAATGGGACTAAAAGAAAGTCTAAGAGGTAAAAAATATGTAACAGTAATTATAGACAATGAGTTTAGAGCAACAACAATAGCTTGGAAAAGAAAAAGACAAGGCAAAATAGAAGGAGAACATCAGAGAAATGTTAAGAAGACAACCATCTGAAAAAATCATCATAGTAGAAGGAGAAATCAAAGGATCAACAACTATATACAGAGCAACAAATAGTAGAGAAGGCTAGAATTTACATTCAAGTATTTGAGTGTTTTGAAGGTCTTTTTTGTAAGAGTATTAAATAACAACTATAGTTGTGTTTGTTTTGAAGTTCAAATCAATTTGTAATATTGTTTTTAATTGTATATAATATATTTATGCAAATATGTGTTTTGTTTAAAGGTTGCCTCCCCTATCTTAGAGTGTTTTATCATGATCTTTTGTGTATTTCTAGCACTATTATTAACTTTGGTATATCTTTGAAGCTAAGCTATTTGGTTGTTTTAGGGTGCATATCTCCTCTTCTTGCCAACAATTGGGACATTATATGGGTGATAAATAGGCCTTATTTTCGTGAAAAATAAATGAGAGTTACACCATGTAAAATTTATTTGCATTGTGACAAAAAAAGCACTGTTTTATTCAACTACTAGAAACCGTAGAGACTGGGAGTGGTCTAATGGCATAAATTTTATATTTGTCTCTATTTAACAATTCACTTAAAGCATTTGTAAATATCTTAGAGGTGTTGGCTAACAATATGGTATTAAGTGAAACTATTAGTGGTTTACACTGATTGCTCCATTTTTAAATTAAATTCCTAGAATATGCTTGGATGGTCGTTTTTAACTCTTTCAATTTTTTGCCCAATGATTGAGTTGCCAAAGTGAAAATGTGTGGTGAAACCTCTATTGTGACGGGATAAAAACTTGATGGCTCACCATTTATTAAAACAAAACCTAGAATGAGTGGATGCAATCTAGAGTATAGGAGGAATTCCAAATCATCTAGTGAATTTTAAGGCAAAAGAGTTGTTAATTTATGTGAAAGCATCAGCAAGACCTAAACTTCAATAGCTTTATGGAGTGATGAGCCCCTTGAACAATGAGAATTTAAAAAAAAAAATGCCTACTAGAACATAACAACCCTCTTCTTTCCTGATGAAAATTTAGAGGAGAGATTTAAGCCTATTAACTATCCATTTTGAAATAAATTTGTACAAGTTGTTGCACAAGAAAGAGGGAAAAATATTTTTAGGAAACTAGTTCCTTAGGGATGAAGTAAATGAATGAGTAGTCAATCTCACCTCCAACATTACTTGTTTGTCTAGTCTCTTCTACCATTCTTAAAATATCAAAACTAATTATATCCCAAGATTTCTAACAGAGGTTATTGGTGAAGCTATCAAGGCCTTAGAAATCTTCCTTTTTGTGTGTGAATGCCACTTCTTCCAACCTCTTCCATGGATACTAGCTTGGTCCAAAAATATATTTTCTTCATTATTAACCAACCTTAGAATTCAAGTTAGAATGTCATCTTGGGAAGCCTTTTCTCAATGTGTTCCTCTGTAAAGAGATGTTGGAAGAAGTTTTTTGTCCCCTTCTTGATGTCTTCTACTCTATTTATCTTAGATCCATCGTCTAAGACAATCTGACATGTGATGAATGTTATTTTTGTAATTTTCCATCTTTGTATGCTTTTTAAATCTCCAACTTTGAGCCATGTCTTTTTATATTTTGTTTCATGCTTTACCATTCTTATTACCACCTTCAAATCATCATTATATCAATTTAGCTTATCTCCCAAGGTTATCATTCTCCCTTCTTCTCTTCTTTTTCTTTTTACACATTGTTATTCAATGCCATTGATCTAGTGGGTGACATCTTGTAATGCCCCCGATTTAGCAGTCAACAATTGGGTAAATGATTTTGTCTATATCTTAGTTTTGACTTCTAGGGTTTGTATCTATATTTATAAGGGTCTTGATTATCATTTCTCAAAGATAAGAAATCTAATTCGCTCTCCTTACCACAAAAAATCTACTTTATGAAGAATAAGCAGGCTAAGGTACTTACACTAAAGGAAGACAAGTTTTCACAAGTTATTTGAAGATATCAAGGATAGGATATGAACAAACAAGGTATACCTAATGTTCGGAGTCTTTAACTTGGGTCTACTTGAGTATTCTTTTATTCACCTTCACTTCACATTCAACAATCTTTCATAATGTGCTACAAGCCAAGGGAGATATTAATATGTTAACAAATCAACCTAAGGTAAATATCCCTAACACTATACTCATTGTTTTGTACTTGTGTTAGTGTTGTTAAATTAGTTTATCATATGATGTTCATGTATAAATTAATATATGTTTACCAATCCATTACAATCTTGCACATCCTCTTTATTTAAAACTTTTAGTTATCAAATATACAATAATTTTGACTCTTCGCTGTCTTTTACTTGTGGCTGCGTAGCAGAAGGAGCTCACTAATTTAGATGTATACTTACTCATCATTATAATTTGTTATATATTTATTTCTGAAATATAGACTGATTTAGATATATGCTTCCTGCTATATATTTATTTCCAAAATATAAACTGATTTAAATATATACTTCCTATTATATATGTATTTCCGAAAATATATATTGAGAGGCTGATATATTATTTCTGAAAATATACATTAAGAGGTGGATATATTATATAATTCAATGATTCCATATAAACCCTATCTGTTATGACATGTGCAAAATAAATAAATAAATAAAAAATAATATATATATATATATATATATATATATATATATATATATACAATAATTTCCTCCGGCAATTGGAATTTACTGGATTAATTTCAATGTCAACAAGCTGCTGCGTGTTGTAAAGAGTAAGTTTATGCTTTAATTTGTTAAGATGTTAAAAGTTATTCTCTAGTTTGTCGTCATAGAGTTTGGATTTTTCCAAGAATAAATTGACTGTGAGCTTTTTTAGGTGAAGATCGGTTGCTTCTATGCCATTACATTCTTCTTCACGCTTTGGAATATCAATTTGAGCTGCCTTGTACAATATTTTTATTCTCTGCCAATATTTTAATGATCCAAGACAGCTTTCAGGAAATGCAGATTCATGTAGAGACAGGCATCGCAATATGCCGTTCATTCACACATTCGAAAATAGTCCACTTCATAACTAATAAGTTTGTTGCCTGTATTCTTTCACTAATTTCTTATGCATTAAATTGTAGACATGAGGACGACTATTGTAAATCCTCTGTTTTTATTCTGTATTGTAGCAGTCGCACTCTTGGCAGGGGGCATTGATGCTTGTTCGGATGGCAATTGCCAGGTATGTATCTCTATTCGCTTCCTCTTTTTTTTTTTTTCATTTTTTTAATGTATTAGAATGTTAGGCTTAGTGTTGAAAGGACAATCCATACTCCAGGGTAAATGTTATGGCGCCCTAAATAAAATAAAATTTTAGTATAAATTTTTATTTTCAGTCCACAATTGGAAATCCGAAGCAGAAAGAAATTTAGATCTTTAACAGTCCATCCAAACTCCATCCCAGTTGTTCCATTTTGTAATCATTTTAAATACGTTTATGTAATGTATTGAATGATTTAGATGTAATTTAGATAGCCTGTAAAAAAATCTGATTTTTTTTTTGGATGCTAATTTGCAAGACAGTTAAAGTATCTTCTGATTATATATTATAGGCTTTGCCAGACATTAAAATTGAATACAATACACTATTAATTTTGTGAAATTTGGGGACAATTCTTCAGCTTCTAGATCCGTGCTCGAGTGACAGTGATTGTGCATCTGGACTTTATTGCAACTCATGCGATTTTAGCAATTTGAGGTGTATTCGTGAACAAGTGATAAGTCCATTTAAAATTGTGGTAATGATCCTCATTGTTTAATGTGCCACTTCATTTAACAAACTGATCTGGATACAATTCTTATTGATCACAGAAATTAAAGATAAAGAGGCTATTTTTACTAGAGAAGTCATTTAAAACAAGCTTAAATTCCTTTTGGCTTTCTTTTTCAACTTCTTTTTGTTTTCAACTCGATTCCACTGCGGTAATAAAGATGTTCACACAGTTGAATCCACATAAAAAGGAAAAGTTTTCCTGTAGAAATCTCAAAGACTTTCCTTATATCATACATGAATTTAGCAAGATTTGGTTTTGATGTTGCACTTAAGGAGTAATTCAAGTTTTGTTTTGGGGCCTTCTCTCAGAACGGTTCGCTTCCATTCAACAAGTATTCATTTCTGACAACACACAACTCATATGCAATTGACAATGGTGCTCCTCGGCTTGCCTTCACAAACCAAGAAGACACCGTCACGGAGCAACTGAATGTATGAATTTGACTTATTTCTCAAGCTCTTTACATGTAATTTATTTCAAATTAGCTTTGAATTCTCTGTGATTGCATGCTTTTGATATTCACCCAAAAATGATAATAGCCCTCATTTTTTACAGATTGCAATCGCCTCCTTTAGGCCTAGGACCACCTAGCTTCATTTTTTCTAATTTTATGCTGCCAAATTGTTGAATGAGGGGCTATTTTCATGTTGAAAGTAATTAATCATGCAAGAAACAAGCCACGAGAGTCTTGATGTTTGATTTTAAAATAGCTCTGGGAGGATTTCTTTTTGTTGGATAATATTAATAATTAATGTACAAACATTTCCATGGTACAAATTTCAAAGACGCACTTTTCCAGTGAATGCCATGTTTTCCAATGACCTACAGCAGTAATTTCTTCCTATTTGTACGAGATTTTATTAGCTGAGGATAGATAATTTTTTCAATATTTGGGTAAATGTCACTCTGGTAAGGTGGTAAATATCACATGCAATCATACCAGGGATAATTTTTATTTACAGTTTTTATACTGATATATCAGTAAAAACAGAGATAATGATAATGTGAAAGGGGTCCCAAGAATAACATAATGCAGAGATAAATCCCAAAATTAAAGGATTTATTATGATGCCCACTATTGCATGTAAGCATTTTTAAGCAAGTGACCCAGTGCGAAAATCCCCAAAAACAGACATTATTAAATTGCTTTACTATATAATTGTAGGTTTTCAATCCTTGTAAACTGAAATTTGATCACCCAAATATTTAGGCACCGGCTATGAACCACTCAACTTTTATTTTGGGAAGATGTTTACCTTTACTTATTTAGCAAATTGTTTGGAAGAAGCAACGGATCTTCCTTGAAGCTACCTCTCAGGGATTTAGTAAAGTTCATCAAGCGAGAAGCTTTTCTTCTTATGGGAAACGCGAGAAAAGCAAAAACAGCAACCATTTTGAACAGTTGGTAAGAGCATTGAAACTAGAGAGAAAACAAGGGCCTTAAATTTTTGTCCTAGGCCCTCACCGATGCCTTTGAACCTTAGAAAAACTCCTCTGAATGAGGAATGTGGGTTGATACATTGGGGACTATTCTTTATGGAATTCATTAGAAGTGTTGCATTTGGCTGTTCTGAAATATCCCTATAAAACATTCTTAGTGCTTCTTCGAAACTTGTGTATTTTAAAAGATAGGACTCATTCGTTTCAATCTTAATTTGGAAAGTCCCTTTAAATCCAACGAATTTTCTCTTAAAGTAGTAAGCAGGTTATAAAACTGTCCATGCTTCAGGCAAGACCATTTCTGCAGATTCATGCTCTCCTTTCATTTAACTGGATCACATTACCTATGCTAAGCCGCCTCCTATTCAGAGGCATCTCAGCACCAAGATGATCCACATTTTTCTATAATTTTCATTTTGTTCTAGCTACGTATTTTGTGTAACTCGCCCACCTCTCCCAACTCCCATTGCACCCTCTTTCGATTTAAAATTGAAAATGAGTGGGAACTTGGAACGTTGGTGACTTGCCTATTCAAACGCATACAAGTGTGGATTAAAAAGACATACACGGGTGGATATGCAAGGAATGGGGGCTGCTCATACCGAGAAAGATATGCTGCCAACACCGTGGTAGGCAGAGTGTGAATGTTGGCCAAAAAGGAGCATTTTTGTCCCATAAACAACAGACATAGAATGCATAAAGAAGAACAGGGGAGGGTGTGCCTAGAAGGAAAGAAGGCGGTCAAACTCGGAGAGCGGAAAGGAGATATTTTGTCTTATATTCAGCAGTGAGAGACTGCACAGGTAGTAATTGAGAGAGAATTGTTTGAGGAAAGAAAGAAGGCCCCATCTGCAGACCTGGGACTGTTTTGTTGTTTTTAGGTGACTGCTATGGCTTTGGAAGCGTCCCACTTCAAAGGGATTGTCGGAGAAGACAATGTTTGACAAGAATTGAAACAAATCCCTTTTAGCTTGACACAGCTGTCAATATACATGCAAATGAAGGAGCTCATATATAAGAGGCAGGGGAGCTGTTTTAGGGAAATAAGATATTGTATGCAGACCAGTTGTTGTAAAGATTACTGTGTGTAGACCTAATATGATGTATTCTTGGCTTTGGTAGGCATCTACGTGATAGAAATGAGTTAACCATTCATTGTATGCAGTCCATGTGTGTTTTCAGATGGTGAGGAATAGTGTATTTGGGTTTATATAAGCCTCTGCTTGCTTGTTAGTGTGTTTGCAGGTGGTGAGTTTTACTGTGTTTGGTCTTATATCAGTCTGTGCTTGCTAGTGTTATGTCCAGGCTAGGACCAGGCTGCCTGGGCAGACCTATGTTCACTTGGAGCTCTGCCTAGGATTGCATGAGTGTGTTATCAAAGCTAAGGATAAGCTATTGGGGAGGGATTAGAGAAAGTTTGAGGGTGTAAGAGAACAAAAAGGGCCTGTAGCACTTGTGAGATAACCCAAAACAAGGCTGTGAGCCTGAAAGTGAGTGGAAAGAGAGAGAGGAGTGCAAAGGTCTTGACCTTAGGTTGGTAGAAGTCCAACTAGGCAGTGTGAGTAAGTTTCCTATGTAGGATTATGACCACAGGGAGTTACAACAGTTGAAGGGAATGCCAAGACAGACTTAAAATGCCTCCAAGGATAAGAGCAGGAGAAATTGCAGCAGCAGAGGTTGCAGGGAAATTCAGATGGAGTACTGGAAGATATGAGATATATGCAAGCAAGAATGGAAGCTCTTGAGGAAGACAGAAGAAGAGGCCATGCACATGAAAGAGATGACAGTGACACTGATGAAGAAGAAAGAGCTGAAGCAGAGGGGCAAGAAGATGAAAGTGCTGGAGAATAGATGGATGCAGGTGAGAGGTGGTTAATTAGAGCTATCTCCAAGATTGGAAGAGGGACAAAGATGGAAGTGCCATCTTACTTTGGTTCCCTAAATCTAGACGAACTCATTGATTGGCTGACTGATGTTGAAGACTATTTTGAGTTTGAGGAGATCGTTGACCCTTAGAGAGTAAATTTTGTCCAAACCAAGCAAAAGAGGCTAGCTGCACTGCAGTGGAGAGAGCTGCAGAATGAGAGGAGTAGAAAGGGCAAGCAAAAGATAAAAAAATGGACAAAAGTGGCATCAAAACTCAGAGGCAAGTTCTTGCCATTGGACTATGAACTCAGTCTCTTTAAAAAGTTACAGAACCTTAGACAAAGAGAGGACTCAATCAAAGCATTTATAGAATAGTTTTATAGGTTTTAGGTCTGCACATGCTGATTTTGACCAAGAGAAGAGTCCATAGTGTTCACTATTGAATAAGCATATAAGATGGATTGTGCACAATGAAGCTGCATAGTGTTCACTGTTGAATAAGCATATCAGTATGCCTTGAAAGCCGAGTGAAGACAATTCAGGAAAGAGGGAGCTAATGAGAATGTGAGAGGTGGTAGAGGCATGCAAGAAGCTGTCTTACAAAAAAGACATGGTTCATCATATGGGCCAGTAGAGAATGTTTCATGTGAACATAGAGATAAGACAATGCACGGAGGAAGCTACAACAGTTATAGTAGCTTCAATAATGAAAGCTACAATTATGGAAGGTTTGGGAGCAATGCCAAATTGATTTGAGCATTGGAAAATACAAGACCACAGTTCTGTGTGATTTCATACCAATGGATGAATGCCATGTGGTATTGGGAAGACCATGGCAATTTGACAGTAAAGACAAATATGATGGCTATAGAAACTGTTACAGTGAGAAAAAGATATGGCAAGAGAACCATTTTGATGACATTGAGAGGAGAAAATGGTGTAGAGAAATAACACAATCACTTGGTCTTGCTTAATGCAAGAAAACAAGCCTTGAAGCATAATGTGAGAGAGGAAAACCTCATAAATAGTGTGTATGAGAAAGTGGAAGAGAAGATGACATCTGTATGTGTTATGACAGAGTTTTTTGGAGGAGATTTACTGAAGATAGAAGTTTCAGACTGAAACGGACAAGATGGAAGCCATGTTTACCCTGGCTATGACAACCATGAGAGCAGAAGACATGGATGCATATCTAGAAGCAACAACAAGAGCTGTGAGGAATCCATGCGAGCAAAATGCAAGCGAAGTAGAGACACTAAAGTGTCAAGAGATGGAAGATTGAGTTGCAGAAAGCAACAAGAATATTAATGAGGGGAAACGTGAGTCCAAGGGCATGTTTGCAAAGGAAAATATTCAAGAATAGTATGCAGGGACTGCAGCAGCCAATTGGCTTGATGCCACGAACAGCCTTGAGGTGATGAAGTAAGTTGCTGCCGATAAGACAAAGCCATTTAAAATTAGAGGCAAACTTGATATGATAAAAAAAGAGGAAGGGCACGAGCATGGAAGCATGCCAAGGGTACCTGATGTGAATAAGTGCACTGAATGAACGGTTGTAGCTGAGGTTGCAATAGTAGAATGTCCTTCAAAGGTCATGGAAAAGATAGAGAAGATAGTGCGTGTCAATGCACTTGAAGGAGGTTTTGAGGGAACCAATATAGGAGAAGAGGAGCGGAGAGTCTGTCTTTATAGAATTTTCCACAGAGGAGGAGTAGATGTGCATTCTAACTCCTCATTATGGTTTATTTGCTGACTTGTGTGTAGGTACAGCTGAAGAAGATAAGGTTCTAAATAACCATGCAAAGGAAGAAAACCAAGTACAAGCATATGCACTTAAAAAGAAGAGTGGAGAAATTAGCAATGAAAATGGCTACAGCTGTGGAGCAACCGTGACATGTCATTTGAAAGGAATTAGAGATGAGGTGAAAAGAGTGCAACCATATGCACTTGATGGAGTTAAGATTAGAGGAGACAAGGATGATATAATTGTTCTCATAAGACATGAAGGGGCTAGAGGAAATGAGCTATTTGAGCTCGTGATTCATGGACAGGGACAAGAACAATCCTTTGCAAGGATTAAGGGTCATCAATACAAGCTAGAGAGTAAAATTTGGTTTACATAGTGGCAAATGAGGACACATCAGCTAAGATCAGGTGGTGAAGAAGAAAGGAAGAAACCAGGAGACCACCAAGTTTGGAAAAGGTTGAAGAAATGAGGCACAAATGTCTGAAAGCTAACACTAATATGAAGCAAAGAGAAGAAGAGAGGAAGCGACCCATTACAGTTCTACTTGGTCATATGGATAGAGCACAATGGAGAGGTGCTTGTAGAACAAAGAAGACCGCGGGCCCACATTTCAATTACCTGGGCGGTCTGATGCAAGGGCATCTCAGGACCAAGATGATCCACATTTTTATTTAATTTTCATTTTGTCATATCTGCATATTTTGTGTAACTCACCTACTTCTTCCAACTCCCAATGCACCCTGTTTCAATTTAAAATTGAAAATAAGCAGGAACTTGGAACGTTGGTGGCTTGCCTATCCAAATGCATACAGCTGTGGCTTAAGAAGACAGAGACGGGCGGATAAGTAATGACGGGGGCCGTGGGGGGGCAGGGGTGCTCATACAGAGAAAGAATTGATGCCATCACCGTGGTAGGCAGAGTGTTAACGTTGGCCAAAAAAGGAACGATTTCATCCTATATACAGCAGATACAGAACACATAAAGAAGAACAGGGGAGGCTGCACTTAGAAGGAGAGAAAGCGTTCAAACTTGGAGAGCCGAAAGGAGAAATTTTGTCCTATATTCAGCAGTGAGAGAGTGCTTAGGTAGGAAAACATAGAGGATTGCTTGAGGAAAGAAAGAAAGCTCCGTTTGTAGACCTGGGCATGTTTTGTTGTTTTTAGGTGACTGCCATGGGTTTGGGAGCGGCCCACTTCGAAGGGATTCCAGGAAAACACAATGTTTGACAGGAATTGAAACAAATCCCTTTTACCTTGACGCAGCTGTCAGTATAGATGCAAATGAAGGAGCACATAGGTAAGAAGCAGGGGAGCTGTTTTAGGGAAAGACGATAATGTATGCAGATCAGCTGTTGTAAATATTACTGTGTGTAGACCTAATATGATGTATTTTTGTCTTAATTTGTCATCTATGTGACAGAAATGGGCTAGCCATTCATTGTACCCTGTCCATGTGTGTTTTCGGGTGGCGAGGAATAGTATATTTGGGTTTATATAAGCCTCTTCTTGCTTATCAGTGCATTTGCAGTGGTGAGTTTTCTTGTGTTTCGTTTTATATCAGTCTGTGCTTGCTATTTTTGTGTGTGGGATAGGACTAGGCTGCCTGGGCTGCCCTCTGTTCACTTGGAGCTCCACCAAGGCATGCATCACATTCCTTAGGTAAGAGATTTTGAAGTAATCTCTTTCATATTAGTTGTGCTGATTCATAGTTTCAACAAAAGTTAGGTGCTTGAAAGATCTGTAGAGATCAGCAAGTTGAAGACCTTGGAGCAGTACTTTTATTCACAAGATATATTTCTATTTTAATTAGATACCGTAATCTGCTGATTCGCCCTGGAGGCTTCCAGTATGAGACATGAGGCATGGTAGAGAGGGAGTCAGGTTGGGATTCTGTACTGGATTCTGAAAATTTGCATCGATTATTTGTTTCATTTAAAAATGTTTATCTTATATCATTCATTTACAGCCGTTTTCCGATATTACAATGTTGCAGAAGCTATGCTTATCTTGATCTAGTTTGTTAAAAGTTAGTTGTTTTGATCTTCTAAATGATTACTCAGTGATACTTTGTTAATAATTCAGTTCCCTCCTAACAGAATGGAGTAAGGGGCTTGATGCTTGACACATACGACTTAAATGGAGATGTATGGCTCTGTCACTCAACAGGTGGTGAGTGCATTGTGGGTACAGAATTTGTAAGTATACGTCACTGAATGGCTGCCTATCATTCATTTATTACATACTTTGTGGGGTTCAAGTGGAACATAGGATAATCCTACATAGAGTTAGCATTCTATGGCATTGTGAACATATTTCAGGGGCCAGCAATTGATACACTGAAAGAGATTGAAGCATTCTTGTCCACAAATCCTTCGGAGATTGTCACTATTATCCTAGAAGATTATGTTCATGCCCCCAATGGTCTGACAAAGGTATTTACAGCAGCTGGATTAATGAAGTACTGGTTCCCTTTGTCAAAAATGCCTCAAAATGGTGTAGATTGGCCTCTTGTGAGTGACATGGTGGCCAATAATTATCGTTTGATTGTATTTACATCAATATCCTCGAAGGAGCAGACTGAAGGGATAGCATATGAGTGGAATTATATCGTTGAGAATCAATGTAAGAGGTTTTTTTTTCCTGTATCAGATTTTTCATGGAGGAAATTTTGTTTTGGAGAACATTTGTATCCTAGAATCAGAATCTATAGCGCTAGCTGATAAGTCTGTGGTTGCAGATGGGGACGATGGAATGAAAGCAGGATCATGTCCTAATCGTGCAGAGTCATCACCTTTAAATGATCGTTCTAAGTCACTCGTTTTAGAAAATTATTTCCCGACAATTCCAAGAAAGCTGTTTGCATGCGAGGACAATTCTGACCCACTTTCTGAAATGATAAGAACTTGCTATGCTGATGCTGGAAATAGATGGGCTAATTTTCTAGCAGTTGATTTTTACAAGGTACCCTTTTCTATAAAAAAAATAGCATCATGTCTTGGGTTATCGTCACTCTTGATAAATGTTATTTGTGAGAGCTGAACAGCGATTGTTGTGTAACATATTGTGATCTAATCAGAGAAGTGATGGCGGAGGGGCATTTCAGGATGTTGATACTCTGAACGGGGAGCTAATTTGTAACTGTGATGATATTCATGCCTGCCAGGTAATCTAAATAATGAGACGAACTCTTTGTCGATTTTAATCATCAGTGAGATCTACGGGTGCAAGAAATGTAACTTGATGTCATAATTGTCATGTTCTGCTATTCTTATTTTGCAGCAGGAAGCCACATATCAAGTATGCAATCAGTCCTTGGAGATGCATTTGTGAGCTAGTAAACTGATACTCTCCCAAAAAATACGAATATATTGGTGTCATTCTTTCTTGGACTATTGGAAAGCTGCATGACTGTATATGAGAGAAATCTGCGAGAAGAGAGAAGTATGCGGCATTGAGTGCAAATTCTTGGAAATATTAAAAAAAATACACTGCATTGCATTGAAGAAAACATTGGATATATATTAAATAAATATTTCCTACTCAAACTTTGATCTTATCATGTTTAAGATGTTAGTTAATGGAGTTTATGGTGTACTCTTCTGGGCAAGGCTGGGATGAAAAGATATGTCTTTGTTTTGCTCAAACCTTCTACTCATAGTGGCGCTATGGTCTTGTCATATACAGAGTCCGTAGGCTAAGCTAAATAAGGAAGAATTTCAGGTTATATATCTTAGTATAGGCTTCTCGAAAAGTATCGCATCCCCTGGCTTGTCAAACACGCAGGTTTTCTAAACACCCAGGGCTTCTTAAACATGCAGTTTTTCAAATCATGCAGGTTCAAAAAACCTGCACAAAAATAAGTCAACCTTTTATCAGAATCGATCCCACGACCTGCCAGTTTTCAACCATTCGTGCTACTGCTGTGCAAAGTGAGCTTTTTATTATGCAATCTCTGTCTATTTATATAATATGCAACTAACTGTCAAATCGAAAATATTAGAAGTTACATACCCTATAATGTCCAGAATAGGAATTATAGTGTATATAACTCTAATATTTGATCGAATCTGACAGCGCTGATTTTGACCCCCATTTTTTATTTGCATATTTTTCTAAGCAGTGCCAAGCAGGACTGCAACTCAGCGATGGTGAACATTTCCAACAACTCTCTATAATACTTCCAATAACTCTCTATTATATAACTCTCTACAATACTTCCTTTTAATAAGAATGTGGTGTCTTTCTGTTGCCAAATTTCCAATCCAAGATGGTAATCCTAAGTATGTCAATTAAAATGCATTACAAAGCTGTTCTTTCACCTAGAAAACTAAGTTAACAGTGCTTTATTAATTACTAGTTATCATCATATACTGTAACCATTTGATCGAAGATGCTGGTCAATTTGAAATACCAAATTCTGGGAGATTGCGAAAGCCTGTACATCTTGATAAGCCTTCATAACATATAGAAGATCCGTTTCCTGTGGATGAGTCAAAATTTGCCGGCAACATCATTTTGCATTTACATAAAACAAATGACTACCATGCTTTTTTCTTTATGTATATATAAATACACAAAAAATAGCTTACATATTTTTAAAAAATCAGAATTAATTTACTTGCTGCTGTATACAGTTGCTATTTCTCTTTATTTGCCCTTTTTATCTTTCCTATATCACTGCGGCTTTCTGCTGTTCTATTTATGGCGCAATAAGAAAATTTATACACATCTTAATTTCCAGCCAGTTATCGGATGTTCTTTTTTAATAGAGCTGTCCCAAAAAACTCTAGATAATCCGTTTGTTTCTCCGATGATCAGGTTGATTCGATACAATATTATATTAATTTAATTGACTGCATATATTTATTAAATTCTTTTTATTGGCTAGGTAGAGCGATATGGAGGTCAAGGTTATATTTACAACACCTTCCTTTAACCTTGACTTTTAATTTTGATGACACCCACGTTCTATCTTGGGAGTAAAATAGCGTTGCAAAATTATAGTGTAGTTGTATGACAAATGTGGGTTTGGCACCATTTTGTATAGTAAATTTTTTTGGTTTGAATGTGATTTTTATTGTATATCAAAAATCTTCAAAATGTAAAGTTTTTATTTGGATTGTAGTAAATTATTAAAATGTGAATCCAAAAGTGTTTTTTGAAAGCTCTATAAATATTGTTTAATTGTATTAAAAAAGATTTCTAAATATAGAAATTAATATGGTTTTCTTTTATATTTTTTTATTTTTCTTTTTTACGATATGTTTTGCATTAATGTAATCTATTTGTTATGCAAACGCTTATTTTTTGAGGTGAATATATTTGTTAATCATGTTAATTATGTTATGTGTCATGTTTGTATTAATATAAAGTTTTTGTGTGAGTTCTATTTGTTTGGTTCAATATTCTTCTTTGCATAGCTATCATTTATTAGCATGTTTTGATGGGTCTTTCAAGAACCTTTGCTAACAATGGTGTGGTGAGTGTGGAACATTAAAACATGTTGTGATGGTTATTACGACAGAGATTTAGAGAGATGGCTCAATGAGTGAACATATAATTTTGCAGAGGAAGAAGCAAAAAGAATAGGAAACAATGTGCAAGAAGTCATTTACGAGCATGCTTACGACGAAATATATGAACTTTTCTAGTGCAAATTCCCTAGACAACTAGCTACATGGTTATCAAGACTAGAATGCTACTATTTTTTATGAATGATTTTTTTTTAGTTTAAACGAAAGAGAAATTAGAAAGCCTAAGAAAATTAGATACTAACTAGATTCATGCGATAGATCACTGGGTAAAAACTACTATCGATGGATACATCATTGAATTTATTATACAAGGCTACATTGCATCTGAGGCTGCACATGACTTATTTGTGAGAGGAATTAGATGAAATATTTTACAGTGACTACCTACTCTTGTCAAGATGTTGGTTGTAAAAAAGTCCATGGTGCCTACCCCTACTAACATGGAGTAATCATTTCAGATGTTAAGGGGATGTATGCCATAATGAAGTGAATCATGAAGAATTGAGAAGGGAAGTTCGAACATGTACCCAAAAGATTGAGGATGCAGAGAAATAAAGTAAAAAATGAATTCTGGCATTAGAGTAAGACTTACGACAACAGATAAGATGGAATAAACAAAATAATTCTTATGTAATTGCAAGTAGAAGTAGAGAAGATAATGTAGAAGAGTGTGAAGGGATGGGAGCTCATAGACGAGTAAGAGAATATGAGGATAAGGAAAAGAGTGGGCCCAAGATAAGAAAAGGTGCATAAGAAAGTGCAGATATAGATAGAGATGCTGAGGAAATGGAAGAAAGTGGAAAGGTAGAAGAGGAGTGAGTAGACTTGTTAGAAGGCAATTCTAGATTGCAACTAAAAAAGAGGGTATTATTTAGAGAAGAGTAGTCTATGGAAGATGTTATGCAAATTCGTAGGATAAAATCAGGTTCAAGTTCCAGTATAGTAGAAGTTGTAAACATGGATAGTTTACTTCAAGGGTACAAATCCCTTGTGCCTAATTTTTCATCAAAAAGAAGAAAAAGTGCATATGTTAGTAGACAAAGTGCTTGGTTTAATGCTTTCACAAATAAGTTTGGGAAGTATAGCATAGAAACCAAATAGGTTATAAATGCGAAGACAATTTTTAAGCTAGGATTTCAAGTTTCATAAAATATCAAGACTTTGCCCAAGTCACGTCCACCACCACTATCAGTTTCAATTATTACTACTGCTAGTATGTCATTGAGTCTAGTAGTTTTTGTCACATTGACGCCATATGACTAGTTTACTAACCCTGAGCAATATATGCTAACTTGCAAGATGATGGTAGATAAAAAAATGTAATTACAGAAGACACAAATAAGTGTGAACTCATAGGAGCTTTAACAGGATGAGCTTTGGAGTTCATCTATAAAAAGAATGCTACTTAACTCAGTTTTGATGATGTCAAAGCCTAGTTGGTAGGCGAGTTCAAAGTAAAAAATTGTGTGATTCAAATTACCCAAGAGCTGAAATATGTTCAACATAAATTAGGTGAATTAATGTATGATTACGATCATAGATTTGTTGATGTAATGAACAGGGTAGACTTTTTGTTTTAAGATAAAGACAAAATGCCACATGGGATGTAGAAAAATTACAACCTCAAATTAAGTATTCAGAGATAGTTTGATAATAAGGTGGATTTTAGGATAGATGTGCTTCGTGTGGAATAAATAGAATATGTAGATAGCTCACAACCCATTGTGAAGACATATATAAAAATCAACACTGTGTTGCACAAGATGGAGGAGTTACATGAAAGTAATAGGGACAAGTTAGGCCTTTGTTATGTGGAATGTGTAAAAGAGGGGAACCATAGAAACTATTACCCTAAATTTAAGACATAATTCTTCAAACTATGTCATGCGGTAAGGCATGCGATTAAAAAGTGTCATTTGTTATAATAGTACACCTAACAACTACAGTCTCTATATTGTAAATTCTGCAAGTTGCATAACTATGATGACAAGAATTGAAGGAGGATATCACTAAGAATATTTTTTTTTAGTTTACAACACATCAGGGTCCCTCTATATATCCAAGAATACCAATACTAGATATAAATATGACTGCTATGATGCAAACTATTCTTAGATGGATGCCAACCTCACCAAAGTATCAACCATAAACTCTCATAAGTTGGACATCATAGGCTCCATAATTTCCTGAATACTATATGGGATGGACACCTTCACCTCAAGTAGATGCACAAAATTGGGAGATAAAAAAGATGACACAATGAAAAACATAAAATTTTTTATGTAAAGGGCATATGCCTTTAAACAAAAACCAATGCAAATATCATAAGGGTTGGTCCCAAGCCTAAAGGGTGCCCACCATATTGAGAAAAGTATGTACGCCCTTTGGAGTCCAAAGGGCATACACCCTCTATAGTCCAAAGGACATACACCCTTTGACTTGTATTTTTTTTGTGTTGTGTTTTTATTTGTATGTAGACTTTGAGTTGTATTTTTTTTGTGTTGTTTTTTTGTTTATGTGTACAAAGATATATTTAGTAAAATAGATGTAATAAGTATAAGTTTACATTTAATTTTATATTTTGATTATAAAACTAACTATAAATTTATAATTTAAATTTATTTTACTAAATATAATAAATTGGGGCTACTCTGCATCTTTTGAAATTGATTACAGAGCTATAGGAGTTACTATTTAGAAGTTAGTTTCTCAAATATGTTTTGGTCAATACTTAGTTTTCAAAATATCAAGATTGAAAGATAAAACGATAAATGATGTTTTGAATCATATTACAAATGTAATAGATCTATACCATTGAGGATTACATGCCTACTTTACCTACTTGAGCATTCCTTACCTACTTTAGCTACCTAAGTATGCCCTCCCTGATTGGACAACCGATCTATATCTTGATCTCAATGAGTATCCCTATCTATTTACACAAGCCATATCTTGATCTTTACTATTCCCTACTAGTGTCAAAGTAAGTGCTCCACTTACTCAACCTGCTCTACTTCAAGGTTTTTTGGAAACTTGCTTGCAATTAGGTCTCTCCCTGACCGTAAACTATCTCTTGATCTATCACAAAAGGTCTTCTGAGTATTCATATTGAAAGACCAATGAAATTATTCTTTAGTATCATCTCTTAACTTATTAACCTCTATATTTAGATCAAAACACACTTTCAATGACTTAAAATAGGGTACTCAACCCCAATACAGTCTTCTACCTTCAAGCAAAACCCTTTTTTGACTCCTAAAGCACTCAATTGTACATCGTCACTTATTTGAACATGACTATGATGGTTTCACCAATTATTTGACTGAAGCTTCTTATCACATGAAGGAATTCAACTCAAAACTCATATGACAACTACTCTACCCTTTATAGGCCTATTAGGCCAAAGTCTGCCTCTTAAGGACTTGATACAAAGAGGTCTATAACTATGTTGTTTTTTGGACTCATCCACTTCAAAAACTTAAAGAAAATCTCAAGAAAATGATACAAGACTCATATATGTCTTTACACAAGCCCAAAATACTAATTAGATCACCACAGTGCCCAAAAAGTTGACTTAGTCCTAATAACTATTATAATACTATATATAGGCTTGTTTTGTCTTGAAAATGTGTTCTTAATCTATGATCATCAAAGGATTATTATATATCTCTATTAATATGTTTGGATATGATCTCTGAGGATGAGAAACAAATTTCTTTTATTGGTTTCTTAAGAATTGGACTTCAATGGCAACTCTACTCTTTAGGTCTCGATGGCCTAATTTGCCTACTTGGAAGGATATTTACTTGGCTTAACTGCCAAATGATTTGAATTAATTTAAATAATTATTATATATCACTTGTTTACATAATAACATTGGGCCTTCATAATAGGTTTATACTCAATCAACAAAGTAAAATACTTGAAGTTTCTCTTGATTAAGCTTTCTTGTGACTATCTACAGGCAGATTGAAACATAGTCCTCTATATTTTTAATCACAATGTGATTTTGAGCATGCTACCTATTGTAATACCTTATGCACATTATTTATCAACTTACCTATGATTTTTAGGATATTTTACCAATTTAGATGCAAGTTATGGTTCTTTTTGTATCGAAAACCCTGTTCTAAGGTTTGACTATGCACACAAAGTCTAATAATTTCAAATTGATTGTTTATGCAATTGAAAGACTATTTTCAAGAACTAAAACTTGGAATAGATTCTTGAATACCTCCCTCAACTTCTCTAATCTACTAAACAAACTCATGCAACTTTTTCTATGTGATACAAGAGACTGCAAGTGACTGTAGATACATTGAAAATAAGGTTTATAAGGATTCAATGACATTAACCTTGGATCAAGTAAAAATTCTCTTCAAATGAAGTAGGATTTCATTCACACATGCAATAAAATTTTGAATACAATATTAAGTAACAACACACCTTTTATTCATAAGAAAATGATTTTTTTGACTACATAGACCCCTATTCTGTCTTGGCAGACTATCAACCCTGCTTGTAGTCATGAAGTTTTCATTTTTTAATCTTGTTTTGACCTTTAATTCCTTATTTTTTTAGGTAAAAAGTTGATCAAGTTATTGGAGATGAAATATACTTGGAATTTTCTATATTTTCCTTAGAATCTTCTTAACAACCTTGTTATCAACTTAAAAAATTAACTTTCATTAATGGGTCTATAAATATGCATAAATGAATAGCTTATAACATGCACCTATAACATATATATAGTAATGATACAGTCATTCATACATTACATATACCACATACATAGTACTACATGTAGGTATGCAGTCACTCATACATGACATCTTCTTGTGGTCATGATACAATCACTCATACTGGACATGAATGTATCTAATCACCCTAGTATACTCCATTTCCACATAAAAAATTAAACCTAGACCCTAAACACCAAACCCTAAACACTAAAACTTAAACCCTAAACATGGAAACCTAAACCCTAAACCATAATCCATAAACCTTGAATCTTGAACACTAAATAATATACCTAAACTCTAAACCCTAGGTCCTAAACCTTGAACCCTTAACCATAATACATTATCCCTAAACCAAAAACAAATCCATAAGCCCTAAACCTTGAACCCTTAACCCTAATAAATTAGCCCTAAACCCAAAACAATAATCCTTAAACCCTAAACCCTATACCCTGAACATAGAATCTTAAAACATTAAACCCTAGATTTCATACCCTAGATCCTAAAACCTAAACATTAAGCCTTTAACCATAAACCCCAAACCATAAACCTAAAATACTAAATACTAAACCTTAAACCCTTAATTTGAAACACTAAACCATAAAAAAATTCAAAACTATGAACCTTAAAATGTAAAAACTGAACCCCAAACCCCAAACCTAGAACCTTGACCCCTAAACTCTTAACACAAAACCCTAATCCTGAAACCCTAAGCACTAAACCCTAAAACTTAAAATTTAAACCCTAAACCTCAAACTCAAAACCATCAAACCTTTATCCTAAAACCCTAAACCCTAAACACTAAACCTTAAAACCTAAATTCTAGAACCCAAACAATCAACCCCAAACACTAAAATAAAAATATTGAACCCTAAACCCTTCAACCTAAACCCTAACCATGAACACTAAACCCTAAACCCTAAATCCTAAACCTTAAAACCTAAATCAAATCTTAAAATCTAAACCCCAATCAATTAAACCCTAAAATTTAACACCAAACCCAAAACCCTAAATCATAAGATGTAAACTCCAAAGCATGAAGAATAAACCCTAAATTGAAAACCTAGACCTACACCCTAGACCGTAATCTTTAGACCCTAAACCCTAAACCCCTAACCTTAAACCCCAAACCCCAATAACTAATACCTAGACCTTTAACCCCTAACCCTAAATTATAAAACAAAATCCTTAAACTCTAAATCTTAAATACTAAACTCTAAACCTAAATTGTAAACCCTTACACTTAATCCCTAAACTCTTAACCCCAAGCCTAAAACCATAAACCATAAACCCTAAACATTAATTCATAAACCCAAAATTTAAAACCCAAATTTAAAACTCAAAACCTTAAATGATAAACCCAAATCCCTAATCCCTAAACCTTAAACCTAAAACCACAAGCCCCAAACCATAAACTCTAAACCATAAACACTAAATTACAAATCCTAAATTCTAATCCCTAATCCCTAGACACTAAATACCAAACCCTAAATACTAAACACTAAGTTCTAAACCCTAATCCCTCAACCATGACCCCCAAGACCAAAAATCTAAACCTTAGACACTAAACCCTAAACCTTAAGTGTGAAACTAGAACCCAAAACCCTAACCCCAAATACCAAACCCCAAACCATAAAAGCCAAACTTTTGACCTTGAGACACAAACCATAAATCCCAAAAAATTAATCATAAAATATAAATTATAACACCTAAATTATAATCCCTAATCCATAACACTCAAACTTGAACCCTGAATGCTAATTCATATACCATAAACCCTAAATTGTGAATCTTGAACCATCAACAATAAACCTTATACCCTAACTTTCTAACGCCTAAACCTTTAACCATAAACCATAATTTTGAATTATCACCAATATAGAGAAAGGAGAGGGGGCTTTGGCTGAGCCATATCTTGAAAGGAGAGGGTGCATTCTCACCTATATAGAGAAATGCGTGACTAGGCACATTCGTGTAAAAGGATTGAAGGTGGGTTCATGTTGAATTTTTAAATAATTTGTCAAATTTTTAATGAATGGGTATATCAATATAAATAAATGAATAGTATATAACATTAAACCTATAAAATACATATAGTAATGATACAATGACTCATACATTAAACATCTACCCCATTCCTATTACTACATATAGGTATGTTATCACTCATACATGACATATTCCTGTAGTCATGATACAATCACTAATACTAGACATGAATGCAAATAATCACCCTATTACACTCCATTTCCACCTAAACCATTAACCCTAAACCCAAAAACCTAAACATTAAACCTTAAACCCTAAACATTGAACCCTAAACCTAAAACCCTAGGCCATAAACCCTAAACCATGAACACTAAATCATATACCTAAACCCTAAATGCCCTAAAAATTGAATTCTTAACCCTAATACATTAGCCCTACAACCAAAAAAATAATACCTAAAACTTAAACCCTAGACCTTAAACATATAACTTTAAAACCTTAAACCTTAGACTTTATACCCTAGGCCCTATACTCTAAAACCTAAACTTTAAGCCCTTAACCCTAACGCCCAAACCATAAGCCTAAAATACTAAATCCTAAACACTAAGACATAAACCATTAAACTTATACCATTAATCTTACACCCTAAACCCTAAATCCTAAACACAAAATTCAAAATCATGAACCTTAAACCCTAAACACTGAACCCCAAACCCAAAACCTTACCCCTAAAATCCTAACCCTAAAACCTAATATTGAAACCCTAAGAACTAAACCCTAATGCTTTAAATTTGAACCCTAAACCGCAAATCCAAAACCATAAAACCTCAAACCCAAAACCATAGACCCTAAATCCTAAAACCATAAACCCTAAACCTTAAAACCTAAATGTCAGAACGCTAATAATCAACCCCAAGCACTAAATTATAATGTTTGAACCCTAAACCCTTGACCCCAAACCATAAAAATGAAACCTAAATGATGAACACTAAACCTAAACACTAAAACCTAAATCCTAAATCCTAAACCTCAAAATCTAAATCTCAAACCTTAAACTTTACACCCTAATCTAGAAAATACTAAACCCTAAACACTAAAACTTGACACCAAACCCAAAACCCTAAATAAAAAGATGTGAACCCCAAACCTTGAATAATAAAGCTTAAATTATAAAACCTAGGCCCTACATCCCAAACCCTAATCTCCAAACCCTAAACCCCTAACACTAAATCTAGAATCCCAAAAACTAAGCCCTAAACTGGAACACAAGGTGCATAGGTTTCAACCTCTACACATGAACTTCTTGGCCATACCTTTCAAGGCCACCTTCCCTTTCAAGGCCATCCCCTCAACTAGAATTCTCATTTCCATAATCCACTCCCATTTAGTCCTCCACTATGACCATTTCAAGAACTCCAGGATAAACACCATACATTATGGAGACCACATAATAGAGGAATGATGCAAGCCTTAGAAGTTCTATTCAAACCCCTCTCCACTTTCTCATCATAATTCTCACACAAGCACAAATATTTCAATGCAAGGAGAAAACATGTCATAACAAATTTAGTGGCATAAATGCTACTAATTTATAATCATGACCCATGTCAATCTTTGAGAATAACTCACAAACTTGAGAAGATCCAAAATGCTTTGGCCCTTTCACTCAATGTTTGTAACCCAAATAGAAAAAAATAACTGTGGTAAGAATAAGGATTTCATATCCTCATGGAAATATGAATACCAATGAGGAACTGACACAAGCACTACATGCATCAACATTTGTAGAGTAGAGGTGACAAGGGGTGATATCCAACTATTTTGAAGGACAAATTTGGAAACCATTAGGAAATGCCAAAACACATGTCATCAAGTCTATTACTAGGTGGGTGAGTTGGGAATGGAGTATTGATAATCCTTACAATGGCTTGAGGCCAAAGCTCAAATTGACTTGAAAGACCTAAACATCAACTTGCCACTCTTGGCAGAGTAATAAGAGATCTAAGATGGTACAAATTGTGATACACAAATTTGAGGAAAAAATAAAGTTCAATCCAAATTTTTATCTTGCATTAAAGAAGAAACATTGTTTCTTTCATAAATTTAATATTTATTTATGAACTCGAGTATATAGAGCATTCCAACATTGATTTCAGATCAAGGGGGAATTATAAAGTTTCTTTTATTGTAACTTGTTTTCCCACATAGGAATTCAAAGAACATCCCCCATAGTATTTATAATTTAAAATCCATGTCATGATTCTCATAAGTATCCCATGATAATCACGCCCATTTTCAAAAATGCATCATTAGAAATGAAAATCATGTTCCTAATGCAACTTGGGCTTCCAATGCAACTTGGGTTTCCAATGTAACTCGAGCTAGTAATGCAACTAGGGCACATAATATAACTCAAGCTTGCAATACAACTCAAGCTAGCAATGTAACTCAAGGTCCCAATGCAACTCAGGTTCACAATGCAAGTTGAGATGGAAATGTAACTTTTGCTCCCAATGCAACTTAGGCTCAAAATACAACTCAGGATGGAAATGCAACTCAGGCTCACAATGTAATTCAAATTAACAATGCAACATAGGATCACTATGCAATTACGACGTGAAATGCAACTAGGGTCCACAGTGTAACCCATTTTCACTTACCAATATTGTATTAATTTAGAATTGATGAGGAATATAGTTTGCATCGTATTAACTCATATTCTAAGCCACATGTATATCCCCACATCCAAAGATCATACCAACATCATTTTTTTACACTGAGGAGGAAACATGGTTATATTTTTTATAACTCATTTTTAAAATTGAAATATATGAAGTAAGTGTAAAGAGGTAAATTTTGATATATCATCATTTGTCATTGTCCCTCATCATTCAAAATGAATTTCCACCATGCAAGTGCAAAGAGGATATTGTCTTATTTCCACCATGGAAATCATTCAACAATCTTCCTAGAGTAATCCATCATTGATCATTCAACAATTTCCCTCACCATGTCACTCCCTCATCAGGTAAATTTTTACTAACTACTAGATTAGAACACTTTACCTAATGAGGGAATGATTAAGGATGATAAGGGATCAATTAGGTATGATGAGGGCTAATGAGGGAATGGTTAGGGATAATGAGGGATGAGGATGAATGAGGAGGGAGTGATTAAGGATGATGAAGGATGATGAGGGTTGATGAGGGAGTGATTAGGGATGATGAGGGATAATGAAAGATGATGAAGGATTGCATATGGATGATGATAAATAATGAAGGTTGATGAGGGAGTTATTAGGGATGATGAGGGATGATGAGAGATGATGAGAGTGTGACTAGGGATGATGAGAGAGTGATTAGTTATGATTAGGGATTTTGAGGGTTTATGAGGGTGTGTTTATAGATCATTGGGGACAAAGAGGGATGATGAGGGAGTGACTAGGGATGATGAGGCTTAATGAGGTAGTGATTAGAGACAATGAGGGATGATGATAGCCTATGAGGGAGTGATTAGGGATAATGAGAGCCGATGAGGGAGTGACTAGGGATGATAAGGGAGCATAAGGGTCGATGAGGGAGTGATTAGGGATGATGAGGGTTGATGAGGGAGTGTCCCATATGAATTTTTAATGCTATAATATGAATTTATTCTATGTGACTTTAGAATAATGCATGAGATTACAATTGAAGATTGCATGGATTGACCCATATGTCTAACATTTATTTCAGAGTGAATGGTATATTTTAAGGATGATTTTTAAATGGTGTTTCAATTCATTCTATGCTAAATGGATTGTATTAGGGTGACTAACTACATTCATGTATGGTATAAGTTATCATATTGTGACTATAGGTAGATGTAATGTATGAGTGACTGCATACATACATGTTACAATAGGTATGTGATATATGTCATGTATGTGTGACCATATCATGACTATAGGTATGCTAAAATTTACATGCTATAGGATAGTCATCTATACATATTGATAGACCCATTGATTGAAAATCTCATAAATTATTTAAGAATCCACCTTCAAGCTCAGGTATTCAATCAGGTAGGGCATACTCAAGTAGGTAAAGTAGGTAGGGCATACTCAATCAAGTAAAATAGGGGGAATAATCAATAGTATATATCTATTACATATATAACATGATTTTAAACTTCATTTCTCATTCTATTTTCTAATCTTAAAATTTTGAAAACTAAGTATTGACTAGTTTCGATTTTGAAATACTAACTTCAAAATTGTAACTCCTACAGCTTTGGAATCTATTTCATAAGATGTAGGGTGGCCCTAATTTGTTATATTTAATATTTAATAAATTAAAATTATAAGAATATAAAATTTAATATAAATTAAATGTAAAATTATATATTTATTTTACTAAATATGTCCTTGGACACACAAACAATACAAAAACACAAAAAAAATACAGCACAAAGTGCACACACAAACAAAAATACAACAACAAAAAATTTAGGTCAAAGGGAACATGCCCTTTGGACCGTAAAGGTCGCATTCCCTTTCAACATTTCAGTCTTTGAATTTATTGTTTTCCCTCCAAAATTTCTTTGGGTATAGGCTTGGAGAGATCTGAACTTAGCCTAAAATTAGCCATAGAGTAGCCCACATGGTTTTAAAAAAATTTAGGAGTACTTTTCATTTTTATCGACACATTTGATTAGATATATTTTATTATTTAAAAAAAATTATTTGGGTTTGTAGAGGGGAAAACATATTTTCTAAATATATATATATATATATATATATATATATATATATATATATATATATATATATAATGTTAAACTATTTTTTAGAATTATTACTTAATTTGTACACAACATACCTCATAATGGACTATATACATTTCATTATAAATACTTTTATAACTTTTTAAATATTAATCAAAATTTTATAAAACTCATACCTGACCAATTTATGCATCATTGGTTAGGATTTTTTTAAATAAAAGTTGATTTTCATGAAGTTAATGTTAAAATGTTGTATTCATACACTTGCAATTCTAATTTTCTAGCTATATTGACTTGCAAAATTATTTTAAAAAATTACATTTATTAACAAATTAATAAAAAATAACCTAATTGATATTAGACATTTCATCTATGTATAAATAAAATTTCATACATCAATTCATTTGTTTACTCAAAAAAAGTGTGTCCGTACACATGTAATCTCCTTATCTTTTCATAAAAAAATGTCAAGCTATTATCATAAATATATCTATTACACACACTTTTATCATCTGGGTATTGAAAAAAATATATTTAAAAAAACTACATTCAAAACAACACAATTCATGTTGTTACATCATTGTAAAATTCTTTTCCAATTGTCTCTAACATTCCTTCCAAGTTCAACTACTATAATTTTTTTTTTTTTTTTTTTTTAAAAGTGTCACTTTATACCCCTCCTTTTGTCCCCCGTTATCCTGCATCTATCCTCTCCATAATACCAAAAACATTAGAAAAATATATCACCACAATAATAAAAAATATGATGGACTCCATCTTCCCCAAGGAATGTACGGGGGTTATGATGGATCACAACAACAAGGGAGGAGTTTTCCTTAGAGGCAAGGAAGATATGTAGGATAATAGTAGATAGGTTGGGGCTTCCAACAAAGACAAAGTGGATTCAAAGAAGGCCATCAAGGTGAATACCAAGGGCATAATGACTAGGGTGAATGATAGGAATAAACCCAATCGTCTGTATTTATGTGGAGAATATAACCACTTCGCACACAACTGTCCCACTAATCTTCAAAGACAAATGTATTGTGTTTATTATAAAGTTTCAAAACAAAACCACATAGAGGATTGTCCAATGTTAGAAAATTAGATGGGAGAAAAACCCACAAGAAATTTGAGTTTGATTAAATTGAATCCTAAGGATCTTGTGTTTCTATAAGTAGTTATACGACAATAACATGCAAAATATGGATTGCCTCCTTTAGATATGCCACATGAACAAAGAATCAGAATGGTATAGCAGAATAGATATCATGTTCCTACAAAAAAAGGGGTTTGATGTACCAAACATCTCAGGTTTTGCAAAACATTCAACATTAGGCTGCATCAGAAGGTGATACTAAAGCTATTGATGTGTAGATGTATGGGTAAATTATGCACATCATTAAACATGATACAATAGTCACTGCCTTGATCGATCTTCTTAAATTATTAAGTACCCTATGAAATGAATCTATATCATAGAATATTACAAATATTTTGAACAATTTTTTTGAGTTTGTACAGAGGGGTCAACAATGCACTGAAAAGGTGGTTCGGTATGTGAAAACTAAGAAGCCCTGAGATGTTGAATCCTGGATGGATATTGAGTTGATAGGGTATGAGGTACCAAATGTTGTGTTTAGCTTTGGGAGCACAATTAATAAGATTCTGTAATATATTTGGGAAGCTATTGGATAACCAACATTTAGCTATAGTCTAATAACTCTAATCCTCATAGATTATGGTAGGGTATAACCTATTGGTTGTCTCAAAGATGTGGAAATCAAAGTTACAAACATGAGCCTACAATGAGATTTTGAAGTAATCAATATGAAGACCAATAAAATGCACTACCCTACATTGATTGGGAAAAAGTGGGCTTATGATGGTCAGATGACCATTAACATGATGCATAATCAGTTGGAAGCTCACCAAGGAGATAAAATTATCATTATTCACCTAAATAAAAATGAGAGCAAGTCCTATATTATACCTAAGGATCCTAATTCACCCTATGCTTATGGAGATAACAATAGGTTTAAGGTGGGTACAAAAATACAATAAGAATACACTAAGAGATACAGAGTACCAATGTCTTCATCTAAAACAGGAGTATAAAAAATAGTCACGTAGTTAGCAAAAAAACTTGTATACAGAGTTGTAATTGTTATAGTATCTTATTACTCATGCTTGTTAGGCTCTAGGTTATTTGTGTTTACTTAGTTTTGCCCTATATGGGGATTTGTCCCACATTGCCTAGTTTAGCTTGCATCTTATTTTACCTTGCCTATTTAAACAAGGAATCTACTTTGTAATATACATACTTTGTAATGATTTATGATCTTTCTTAGATCTTCTTTGTGAATAACAATTATTTTGTGTTTAATTGGTTTATGCTGAAGCATCAATGGTTGTGGTAATGATCCATTAGAGAGATCTTGGATGAAGAGTTTTGATAACTCTTTCATGGTACTAGAGCCACCCTCCAATAGCCATTAATCAATAATTTTATGTTGCGCCCTCTATTTATATTTTTTTGGACTTGGTCGTATATCTCTTTTATGCTAGAGATCTAATTGACCAAACTACTACAATTTTTCTTATTGTGAGTTTGTACGGTTTTGTTTGTTTTTTTACAGATCTTATCATATGGCCTCTACTGCAATTTTTTTAAGATCTAGAAAAGGGCCTAACAATTCTTTTTAGTTCTATTTGAAGTGTTAAAATGCAAATATGAGCTCATAGTTTCACTTTTGGCCCTTCCTTCTCAACGTGCTTACTTTTTAAAAGTCTGTAGAGAGATTATCTTGTGATTATTGATCCTGATCTATTACAGTAGTAATGGGAGCCTGGTTTGGTTGGTCTTGCCTCTTGCTAAAGTGGAAAGAAGTCATAGTCTACTAGTATGGCTACAACCTTTGAGTGTTCCAACAAGAAGTTGATGCTATTTATGACAGATGTAGCCACAAGAATCTGCACATACCCCATGGGCAACTCGTAGAATTAGCCCCAAATGGCATCCTAATTGAAACCTTCCAAGGTCAGCCCCTCTAGATCTCTCCCACTCACCATTTCCACTACCCTGCATTTGACACACGTTGCCTCCTACATCCTCTACACACCTTTTCTGCAAAAGAGTGCTTCTCACCACTAGCTTTATTATACAGTGTTATCAATGCTACTATGGGCTTCCTAGAGGACTGTGCCTTGCTTTCTAGTGGACCCATGCCTCATCATTTGTGTGCTCATTTAATTCATCCAAACATACACATTTTATTGAAATATCTTGATGAATTGATGCCCAAAAGATTAATATGTGTGTGGAATCCATCGACATCTGGTCAACCTTCAAGTTATTCTCATATTATTTGTGAAACATGTCACCAATCAGATAAGAGGGTATGCTCGATTGATCATTTTTAGGCTTTTTCAAGGAGGCTCATCTTGCTGGATTGATAGTTAAGGGCCTATCCTAGATCCAAATTATTTGGTGAAATCCATCTTTCAGTCTATCGATAGGTCAAATTCCAAATCTATCATTGTCCACCTGCTACCTATGGCCTCTTCCCCTCTTTGTCCACCTGGTTCTCACAATTTGCTTCCTTCAACAGTCTGTAATGGCCTATGATTGGAGTTTGAGAGTGTGAATGATGTTGTTGTGGGGGTGCCGGTGAACGACATCCTTTACACGATTTTTTCCCACCCACCCATTTGCCTATCAAATCTATGCAAGATATGCATGTGGTTTTAAATTAGCCAAGTCAAATTTGATTTTTGACCAATTTATGATATTGTTAGTGGGGGACATTTATGAGTAGTGAATGAGATTTTCATAGGAGGTGAATAGTATGGGAAGGCACTTTATTTTGAAAGGAATTTTTTTTTGATTGTTTTTTTCAAAAATAATATATTATGACGCAAAAATCTTTATAGGGGTCATTAGAAGATAATTTTTTACTTCTATTAGTTTTAGAAGATTATTGGTTCTATGCCGGTTTCAATGAGCGGTTGGAAGACTAGGTTCACCTTAGCCGCAATTTTTTTTAAATTTTTAGTGCAAATTTTTATTAAATAGGCCTTATTGACAAAAATGTAATTGTTTAATAACTTTTGATCGGTAGCTCAAAATTGAATACTATTGTTTACAAAAGTTCATGTTTTTAAATTTCTCTTGTATTGGGCCTATTTTTATTATAAAACACACTAAAACATAAAGTGCCACATTCTAGGGGGTCTCTTAGCATTGGTTGTGCTACTTTATGCTTACGATTTGTGATGACATATTAGTGGTGATGCATTTGATATGTTATGAATTTTTTTGATAGAATATTCATTGTTTTGAAAGTACCTTATCTTTTTTGTTTGTTAGAGATCGGAGGGTGAGGTTTAGTCTGGTAGGAGGTCAGATCCCCTCATGGGGAACACAAACTTCCTTCTTGCTTCTTCTTGATCGCATTCTCATCATTTGTTGTATTCATGAATACATTTTTAGCTGAGTCCAATGTCTTATTTTTGAGTGTGTATTGTCACTACTAGGGGATTTTCTATGCTATGGGATCTGTATTGTACTTCATACATACATTATCTCCAATGCATTTTCATCTAAGTTTGATGTACTTACATGTGCTTTGTAGGTTATTTTTTGGTTGCTGATCTTTTTCTAGTGTATTTACATACATTAAGGCTCTTTTCACTATTTTCCACACCCTTCTATCAACCTATGACATGCATTAGTATTTTGACACATTAGTAGTTGTGTCATGTCTCCTCGAGGCCCCTTTATTAGCACCTCACCTTCTTCTATGGGGAAACCTCTTTGCTTCCTTATTTTTGGAGCATTTCTCTTGATGGATTATTTGACAGATTGATAGTCTCCTTATGTAGAGATATTCTAGTGAAGTTCAATGTCTTCCTTATTTTTATTTGGTATTTTTTATGTATGAGTTATATTTTACTAGCATTGATTGATAAAGTGCTATGGGGAGTTTGTTGATTCAATATTGTTTACCTTTATGTGTTTGTGTGCTCTATTATAGACACCTCTTCACTTCATCAGTTGCTTGTCTCTTCGATTACCACCATGGGCCATCATCTTTGAGAGACTTTTTTTTATATTTTTGACATATTTATGATATTTGACAGTCTCCCACATCTTGAAATGAAGCTATTCTAGTACATCCAAGTGTCATCTTGTCTTTTTTGACAGTTTGATAGTCTCTTTTAACATGATATGCAATTATTTTGGTGTCTACAATGTTTGCTTATTCGGTGTTCGAGTAGTGGATTCAGATCAATCATGCAAACTTTTTTTTCTCTACTCTACCCATTCAACAATATGGGGGTGTGTATATTTTACTTCTTAGTGTTGAACATTCCTTGTTTTTGTAGTACTCTTTTATACTTTCATCACCACTAATAGTCTTTTTGATTGAAGATATTCTAGTGAAGCCTTGTATCAGTTATTTTTGTGATCGAGTAGTGGATTTAGATCACTCATGTAGATTGAGTTCTTTTGTGACTTGTGAGTACTTGGAGTGCAAACTAATTTAACATCATCTTTGGGGAACTTTTCTATAGCTCTCTCTTCTTCTTTCTCTCTTTTTGGGGGGGGGGATTTTTTCCTACAGGTTTTCTCTCATTTTCTCCATTTTGCAAGAGTTATATGTATTTTGTATTTTTGAGTAGTTTTGGATTTCTCCTTTATACGTGGGTATTTTATTCAAGCACTTTATTTGCCAAAACCCATATAATTTTTTTTTACTTGAATCCATGGCCCTCTTGGTGATTCTTATAGTGACACTAGTATGGTATCCCCACCAGTGACACCAGTGTTGTAGCCCCACTAGTCTTTGTGCTCACTTCTCACCATCTTGTTGGATGGTGTTCAAGCTATGCTTCTTCAGGTTCAACGTTCTATGTAGTAATTTAGAGTGCATTGTTTATGTTTAATGATCTTCATATTTAACACCATTCCAACTTCAACTTGATAGTTACAACAACTCGAAATTCATGTACTTCAACATGATGGATTGGTATTCATAGGGACATAGGACTTCATATTGCATCCTCTATTGTTAGCCCCTAGCTTCACTTGGGGTGGGAGAGGGAGGGCGGTGCAATGGGGTGAGTTGTTAGAGTATCTTATTACTCATGTTTTCTAGGTTCCAGGTAATTTGTATTTACCTAATTTTTTCCTATGTGGGGATTTGTTCCACATTGTGCAGTTTAGCTTACATTTTGTTTTGCCTTGCCTATTTAAGCAAGGACTCTACTTTGTAATATACATACTTTGTAATGCTCTATGATCTTTTTTAGATCTCCTTTGTGAATAACAATTATTTTGTGTTCAATTGATTTATTCTTTTGTTTATGCTGAAGCATCAATGACTATGGTAATGAGACATTAGAGAGATCTTGACTGAAAAGTTTTGATAATTCTTTCAGTAATAACCAAGGCACCTATTTTGAAGTTTCAAATAGAAGACTACACTTCACCATTGGTGCGATCACCAACAAGGTATGAGTTATATTTCTTGTACAATGTATGTGTGATAGACATGAATTATACTAAACCAACAATATAAGGCCTTTTACCTTGGGAAAGAACATCTTTCATTAGTGGTGATTCCGATACCCACATGCTGAACTGGATGCAAGGAGATCATGAAGTGTGTCTGTTGTGAATATATTTTTTCCACTGAGCATCAATTGCCTCAGTATTTTGTAGCTAAATATTTATACCAATTCATCATTAGATTGGGGAATTGTGTTTCCAACATAGATCAAAGAGTGAGTGCATTAACCTACATGTTGAATGGAACTGCTACGACTTGGTTAGCAATTCACATAACAAATCAACTACATTGGGATGATGACTATGAACTGCTACATATTTGATTCCAAATACCATCTATTGTTACAAAACAATGGCCCTTTTTCCAGGAAAGATAGTTTTTAGAAATGCATATTTATAAGTGTGTGGATGTGTGGTTTGCACAAAGTGTCAAACCCAAGTAATGGATGCACTTATTCAAATACTTCAATAGCATTTCCAACAACATGGTACATGCATCAAGAACACAAAAGGGAGAGAAATAATTGGCCACATGTCCAGAATTATTTTATCCAGACATTTGTTTTTGAAGATAAGAATCTAGTGGTATACCAAGCTCTGCAGACGCTAAAGATCTTCTTGTGTCATAGCTGAACAAAAATCTTAGTAGTACACTAGACTCTGCTTCCTAGGGGGAAGCAACCAATGACTTGAACGCAACTCTAAAAAATTATAAATAAAAGAAACACAGGGAACAACTTATGATACAACCTTGCAATCAAATCTTGGACAAGGAGGAATAAATGGAGTCCGATGATAGCGATGATGACCTAGAGCGAGAAGTACTATTATCCTTGAAGATTGAAAGAGATTGAAGCATTCTTGTCCACAAATCCTTCGGAGATTTCACTATTATCCTTGAAGATTATGTTCATGCCCCCAATGGTTTGACAAAGGTATTTACAACAGCTGGATTAGTGAAGTACTGGTTTCCTTTGTCAAAAATGCCTCAAAATGGTGTAGATTGACGTCTTGTGAGTGACATGGTGGCCAATAATTATCGTTTGATTGTATTTACGTCAATATCGTCAAAGGAGCAGACAGAAGGGATAGCATAGGAATGGAATCCTATAGCAGAGAATCAATGTAAGATGTTTTTTTTCTGTATCAGATTTTTCATGGAGGAAATTTTGTTTTGGAGAACATTTGTATTCTAGAATCAGAATCTATAGCACTAGCTGATATGTCTGTGGTTGCAGATGGGGACGATGTAATGAAAGCACGATGATGCCCTCATTGTGCAGAGTCATCACCTTTAGATGATGGTTCTAAGTCACTTGTTTTAGACAATTATTTCCCAACAATTCCAAGAACGCTGCTTGCATTCGAGGACAACTCTGACCCACTTTCTGAAATGATAAGAACTTGATATGCTGATGCTGGAGATAGATGGGCTAATTTTCTAGCAGTTGATTTTTACAAGGTATCCTTTTCCATACAAAAACAGCATTTTGTCTTGGTTTATCGTCACTCTTGATAAATGTTATTTATGAGAGCTGAACAGCGATTGTTGTGTAACATATTGTGGTCTAATCAGAGAAGTGATGGCGGAGGGGCATTTCAGGATGTTGATACTCTGAACGGGGAGCTAATTTGTAACTTGTGATGATATTCATGCATGCCAGGTAATCTGAAGAATGAGACGAATTCTTTGTCGATTTTAATCATCAGTGAGATCTACAGGTATAAGAAATGTAAATGTCATAATTATCATGTTCTGCTATTCTTATTTTGCAGCCGGGAGCCACATATCATGTATGCAATCAGTCCTTGGAGATGCATTTGTGAGCTAGTATACTGATACTCTCCCAAAAACACGAATATATTGGTGTCATTCTTTCTTGGACTATTGGATTGCTGCTCCATATAAGGTCAATAAGTTAAATCTTCAATTTCTATTGCATTAGACCTTGGAGCTGCATGACTGTATATGAGAGAAATCTGTGAGAAGAGAGAAGTATGCGGCATTGAGTGCAAATTCTTGGAAATATTCAAAAAAATACACTGCAGGAGAAATCATTGGATATATATTAAAGAAATATTTCCTACTGAAACTTTGACCTTATCATGTTTAAGATGTTAGTTAATGGAGTTTATGGTGTCCTCTTCTGGGCAAGGCTGGGATGAAAAGATATGTATTTGTTTTGCACAAACCTTCTACTCATAGTGGGGCTATGGTCTTGTCATATACAGAGTCCGTAGACTAAGCTAAATAAGGTAGAGTTTCAGGTTATATATCTTAGTATAGGCTTCTAGAAAAGTATCGCATCCCCTGGCTTGTCAAACACGCAGGTTTTCTAAACACCCAGGGCTTCTTAAACATGCAGTTTTTCAAATCATGCAGGTTCAAAAAACCTGCACAAAAATAAGTCAACCTTTTATCAGAATCGATCCCACGACCTGCCAGTTTTCAACCATTCGTGCTACTGCTGTGCAAAGTGTCTTTTTATTATGTAATCCCTGTCTATTTATGTTGTAACTTCCTGTCAAATCGAAAATATTAGAAGTTACATACCCTGTAATGTCCAGAACAGAAATTATAGTGTATATAACTCTAATGTTTGATAGAATCTAACAGCGCTGATTTTCACCCCCATTTTTTATTTTCCTATTTTTCCACTTGATGTTTGATAAGCAGTGCCAAGCAGGACTGCAATTCAGCGATGGTAAACTTTTCCAACAACTCTCTATAATACTTCCAATCCAAGATGGTAATCCTAAGTATGTCAATTAAAATGCATTACAAAGCTGTTCTTTCACCTAGAAAACTAAGTTAACAGTACTTTATTAATTACTAATTATCATCATATACCGTAACAATTAAAGACTTACTGTCGTTGAGCTTTACACAGGGTCAGATCTGATGGATTGCACTTCAAACCATTTGATCGAAGAAGATCAATTTGAGATACCAATTTTTGGGCGATTGCTAAAGCCTGTACATCTTGATAAGCCTTCATAACATATAGAAGATCCGTTTACTGGGGATGAGTCAAAATTTGCCGGCAACATCATGTGGATTACATCATTTGTGCATTGTATCCTATCGTTCAACATACATGTTTCCTCTTAACATATAGAAGATCCGTTTAATTCAGTAACATATTATTTGTAATGAAGAAAAAGGGAAATCCAAACAGGTTCATGGATTCGGCCAAGCAATACAAGTTTAGTAAAGTGAACTTGACTTTACCGTTAAGAGG
Source organism: Torreya grandis (assembly GCA_037957365.1). NCBI lineage: Eukaryota > Viridiplantae > Streptophyta > Pinopsida > Cupressales > Taxaceae > Torreya > Torreya grandis. The sequence goes on along the minus strand of JARHVA010009214.1, from coordinate 276,596 downwards.
GTGAAGTGTATACTCTGTTTTTCTATGTACTCAGTTCTCTAATAAAACACTGGTGTATTTTATCATCACAAAATAGAGATGCATTTACGTAAAACAAATGACTACCATGCGTGAAGATTTTTAGATATATAAAAAATAAACTACTGCCAACAAAGAAATCAGAAAATAAGAAACACAACGAAAAATATGCAGTATGCACAACTAGAAGAAATACAGAATAGCTAAAATAAAATTACTTCTTCAAATTATTTGAATCATTATCTATTATAATAAAGATAAATTACAATGTATTTGTTGAATTGCATGTGAACATACCTTTCAAATAAATAAATAAAACATTCTAAATTTATCTAAATAATAAAAATAAAACAACTTGCATGAAATATAAATTAAATTTATTTTCAACATTTCTAAGACTTTATTTTTCTAAAAATATTTGAAAAATAAAACATTCTACAGTTATTTAAATAATAAAAATAAAACAACTTGTATGAAGTATAAACTAAATTTATTTCCAACCTTTCTAAGACTTTATTGTTCTAAAAATATATTAACTGAATATCAACTGATCATTAAATAAATTGCATATTCTTTTGCATGATGCTATCTGCTGTAGAAGTAAGACTCAACAACGATTGACCAAAAATATCCCTCTTGATGTTGAATGAACTAACAATTTGATCTTGGATTTTCAAAAACTGAACTTTTGTCATAGCTTTAGTGAATATATCTGCAACCAGTTCTTATATGTTTATATACTTCAATTCAACATCTTTTTTATGAACCAAATCTCGAATAAAATGGTATTTCAAATCAAAATGCTTTGACCTATTGTGATGCACTGGATTCTTGAATAATTTGATAGCATTTACATTATCACAAAAATCACTATAGGTTGATGTTGTTTCTCTCCAATTTCTTCTAAAACCTTTCGGAGCCATAATGTTTGTGTGCTTGCTGAAGTGACTGTAATATATTCTGCTTCTGTAGATGAAAGAGCCACTAAACTTTGCTTCTTTAATCTCCATGTAACCAAACCAGAACTAAGTGAAAAACAATTCTCAGATGTTGACTTTCTATCATCCAAACTACCTCTCCAATCAAAACCACTAAAACCAAAAAGTTTAAATTTTTTAATAGTATAATAATGAATACTAAATCTAATAGTACTTTTCACATACCTCAAAATTCTCTTAGCTACCTTCATATGAATTTTAGATGGCTCAAACATATATCTTGACAAAAGAGAAACTGAATAAGTAATATATGGTCTTGTGTGAGTTAGAAACATTAAGTTTCCAACAATACTTCTATAAATTATCTCATCAACTTTTTCATCACCATCTTCTCTACATGGCATGACTCCATGAGAAGTTGGAGTGGACACTGATTTATAATCAACCATATTGAATTTCTTCAACAATCATTTGCATACTTTGTTTGACAAATGAAGATGTCATCTTTACATTGATGAACCCCTAAAAAGTATTTCATGAGACCTAAATCTTTAAGTTCAAATTCATTCATAATTAAAATATTGAATTCATCCTTCATCTTAGAATTGATGCCCATATATAACAAATCATCAGCATACAAACTTATAATAAGGATATCATTACCATCTTGCCTGTAATAAAGAGTAGGTTCGCTTTTACTTTTTTTGAATCCATCCCGCTAAAAATATACATCAATCCTTGCATACCATGCTTTGGGTGCTTGTTTGAGGCCATAAGCCTTCTTTAACTTATAGACGTGTTCTTCTTTACCTTGTACTAAAAAAACCTTGTGATTGTTATACATAGACTTCCTCTTCTAATTAACCATTCAAGAAGGCACTTTTCACATCCATGTGATGTATGCTCAATTTATTTTGAGCTACTATTGAAATAACCATTCTAATTTATGCTCCATGTCTTGCAATTGGTACAAATGTCTTTTCATAATTTAGGCCATATTTTTGAGTGAAATCTTTTACAACTAAATGTGCCTTGTATCTTTTAACACTACCATCACTATTGTACTTAGTTTTATAGACTCATTTACTACCAATATAATTTTTGTCATGTGGAAGTTTTATAAGTTGCCAAGTATCATTTTTATGAATGAAATCCATTTCTTCTTGCATTGCTTACACCCAAAAATAATTAGTACATGAATCTTCAAAACATGATAGTTTAAAATCATCTTGTGTAATTAAAACATAATTGACTGTCTCACCTCTTAGACATTCTTCATGTGTATGAATTTTTGTACACTAATAAATTTCACTCAAGCTTCTTACATTCCTAAAAGAACTAGGACTTGAAGCTGTACCTATGTTTGGAATACATGCACTAGATGAGGGGATATTTAATGGACTTGTACTTGAATTTAAAACTATACTTGGAAGACATATACTAGATGAGGGGATATTTAATGGACTCATATCACTTAACACTGAAGTACTAGTGGGCTACTCATTAGTAATATCATCATAAATACTATCAACAAAAATATTTAGACTTCAAAATATTGTCTTTATCTTTGTCATGACCATACACTCCCCCTTCCTCAAAAAATACATCTATTGACATAAGTACAATATTAGTGATAAGATTATAAAACCTATAAGATTTAATTTTTTCACTGTACCCAATAAATATACAAGACTCACTCTTTAGATCTAATTTCTTCCTTTTCTAATCAATTATATGAATACAAGCTAAACAACCAAAAACTTTAAAATATTTGACATTAGGTATTTTTTCATACCATAATTCATATTGAGTCATCTTTTCAAGTGCACTAGTGGGACTTTGATTAAGAATATATACTATTGTAGCAACTGTATCAGCCCAAAAAGAGTTGTTTAATCTCTTTGTAACATGTTCCTTGCCATTTCAACCACTGTATGGATCTTCTTTTTAGCCATACCATTTTGTTGAGGGGTGTAGGTAGTTTTTAGTTGCCTTTTGATGCCAATCAAATCATAATAATTCATAAAATCTTTTGAACATAATTCACCTCCAAATCAATTTTTAAACATTTTATTATGTAACCAATTTTATTTTCTACAAGGGCTTTACATCTCTTAAATGTATCAAATTCTTCACTTTTTTGATTTAAAAAATAAACCCAACACTTACTTGTATAATAATCAATACATGCTATGAAATATGATGACTTACCCAAATTTTTTGTTCGTATAAGACCATAAATATATGAGTGAACCAATTGAAGTGGATTATAAACCCTCCATGCACTACTTTTTGGAATTTTTTCTCTTGCATGTTTGCCTTTAACACATCCTCCATAAACTTCCTTATGCTCTTCAACCTTTGGCAAACCATAAACCATTTCTTGTGATGTTAGTAACTTTAAACTTTGAAAATGAAATTGTCCATACCTGAGATACCATAACCAAATATTATCTTCATATGCCATATTTGTAAAGATGTTACTATGCTCTCCAAACTTCAATGGGAACATCCTATTCTTAGACATAGGTACAATTATAACAACCTTATTTCCTTAATTCTTGTCACAGATCATGTATTACTTATCATAAAAAACTACTTTATAATTATTTTCACATAACTATTCGACACTCAACAAATAATGTTTCAAATTTGGGTTATAATAAATATCATTAATAATTTTCTTACCTTTTGTAGTATTATCTTCATAGTTCCTTTTGTTGTAGCTTTTAAAGATTTATCATCACCAAGTTTGATATTGTTTTTGAAATTTCTATCCATTATATAAAATAACATATTATTCCTTGAAATGTGATTAGAGCCACTTGAATCTAGATACCAAAACTCATTAGGATTATTTTTAGTTTTGATATGAAATGAATAAATTACATGAAGCATTATCGTTCTCATTATCATAATGATTACTTCTATTTTTTATTCCTATTTTTAATCTACATTCCTAATCAAAGTGACCATACCCGTGATAGTAATAGCATTAAATATTTCTTTTATCAAATCTACCTTTACCTGAACCTCTTGCAGCTGAACTAAATCTTCTTCCTATGTATCCTCTTGAATAATTATAATTCATCTCTTTACCTTATCCTTAATTACTTTTGATATTATCTTTTCCTTGTACATGGTTATTCTTATTGCTAGCTTTGGTACCTTCATTTTTCGTGATCTTTAATTTTAAGGCAAAATCTGTCTCATCACTTTCATTTAATTTGTCTGTTAGTCTTTTTTCATGGGACACAAGAGATCCAACCAGGTGATCAAACTCAAGAGTAGTCAAATTTTTGTTTTATTCAATAATGATAGTAACATTATTCCACCTTGGTGTTAGAGACCTTAACATAATTTGTCTGTTAGTCTTTTTTCATGGGACACAAGAGATCCAACCAGGTGATCAAACTCAAGAGTAGTCAAATTTTTGTTTTATTCAATAATGATAGTAACATTATTCCACCTTGGTGTTAGAGACCTTAACATAATTTGTCTGTTAGTCTTTTTTCATGGGACACAAGAGATCCAACCAGGTGATCAAACTCAAGAGTAGTCAAATTTTTGTTTTATTCAATAATGATAGTAACATTATTCCACCTTGGTGTTAGAGACCTTAACATATTTTTTACAACAACCTTTTTGTTTAACATTTCTCCAAGTGTAGCCATATTTTTAACTACATCCTTTACTCTTACATAAAAATTACTCACACTTTCATCTTCTTGCATATTCAAGTTCTCAAATTCTCTCTTCAATATTTGTAATCTAACCACTTTGACTTGCTCACTACCTTGGCAAGCTTTTTGTAGAGTCTTTCATGTATCCTTGTCTATCTTTGCACCTGTGATTCTTAGAAATAGTCTCTTGTATAAAGCTATTTGAATATGAAATAAATCTTGTGAGTTCTTCTTCTTAGCTTTCTTCTTGTCTTGCCTATAATTATTTAGAATAATAACCCAATCAACTGATTTGTCATAAGTAGTTTATATAATATCCCATAATTTGTTTCCTGTCAAAAGAGTCATCATCTTGATGCTCCAATAATCATAATGATTTTCAATAAATTATGAAATAAGAATATTATTAGAGATTGACATGATCAATTATTAGAAAGATTTGAAACATAAAATAACCACCCAAACCAATATTTGATACCAATTGAAAGTTTTTAAATATATAAAAAATAAACCACTGTCTAGAAAGAAACCAAAAAATAAAAGACTCACAGTGAATTATATGCAGTAAACATAACCAAAAGAAATAAAAAACAACTAAACTAAAATTATTTATTCAAATTATTTGAATTATTCTCTAGTATAATAAAGATCAAATAAAATATATTTATTGAATTTCATGTGAACATGCTTTTCAAATAAATAAATAAAAAATTCTAAATTTATGTAAATAATAAAAATAAAACAACTTGCATGAAATATAAACTAAAATTATTTCTGGCCTCTCCAAGACTTTATTGTTCTTAAAAATGATTAACTAAATAGCAACTGATTATTAAATAAATTAGATGTTAATTTGAATGATACTATCTGCTATAAAATCAAGACTCAACAAAAATTAATAAAAAATGTGGAGTACTATCCTGCATGGCCTACAGGGTCTAGTGCAATGGAGTATTTCAGGGCTAGGTGTTACAGTCCATCACAGATAATGACTTCAACTATTTTGTGTTTGGAATCACTGTAGTGTATCCTTGAATGCTAAGGTCCATTTAAATTGCTTAAAATTCTAAATTCTAAAATTATCTATATATATAAATACACAAAATAAGAGATTACATATATATAAAAAATAGAATTAATTTACTTGCTGCTATGTATAATTGTTATTTCTCTTTATTTGGCATGTTCTTTTTTATATCACTTTAGTTTCATTTTTATTCTATATCACTATTATTATGTTCTACTATTCTACTTACAACACAGTGACAAATTTATACACATCTTAGTTTTCAGCTAGTTCTGGGATGTTATTTTTTCATAGAGCTATCAAAAAAACTCTAGATAATCTATTTATTTCTCCAATAATCAGGTTGATTCGATACAATATTATATTAATTTAGTTGATTGCATACGTTGGAGTTTATATATTTATTAAATTCTTTTTTATTGGCTAGTTAGAGTGATATGGAGAAGGTCAAGGTTATATTCCAATACCTTCCTTTAACCTTGACTTTTCATATTGATGACACTCAAGTTTTTTTATTGGTAGTAGAACTTCATTGTGTATAGTTTTATGATAAGTTTGCATTTCACACCAATTTATACATTGTATATTCTCTTTTTTTTGTATGTGACTCTTTATTATATATCAAAAGTATTTAGAATGTGAAGTCTTCTTTTGGACTGTAGCAAGCCATTAAAATGTGAAGCAATAGTATTTTTAGAAAGATTTATAAATATTGTTTAATTGTATTGAACAAAGGTTCTGAAATATAGAGATTAATATGGTTTTATTTTATATTTCCTTATGTTCCTTTCTTGCGATCTATTCTACATTAATGTAATTTATTTCTTATGTAAACACTTGTTTTTCGAGGTGAATATATCTACTAATCATGTTAACTATGTTCTATGCTATGTTTGTATTAATATAAAATTTTTGTGTGAGTTATATTTGTCTATTTTAATATTCCTCTTTGCATATTTATCCTCTATTAGCATGTTCTAATGGGTCTTTTAAGAACTTTTTCTAACAATTGTGCAATGCGTGTTGAAAATTAAAACATATTGTGATGGTTACTAGGATATAGATTTAGAGAGATGGCTCAATGAGTGAATTTATAATTTCATAAAAGAAGAAGTAAAAAGAATAATAAACACTATGCAAGAAGTCAGGTATGAGCATACTTACGACAAAATATATGAAATTTTTTGGTGCAAATTCTCTGAGCAACTAGTTGTGTGGTTATCAAGACTAGAATATTATTATTTTTAGTAAAGAATTCACTACAAAAAATGGGGGTGTTTTGAGATAATATTAGAGACAATACTTAAACGAATTATCTAAAATTGAGACCAAAAAATTTTATGTATTGTCTCAAAGAGGGTGTCTCTAATAATTATCTCACCAAAAACAATATAGAATAATAGTTATTTTGTCACTTGAGAGATGATATCTCTTATCTCTTGAGAGATAATATTATATTTATTTTTTATCTCAATAGAAAATATCATTTTAATCCCAAATATTATCTCTCTAGAGACAAAATGAATTTAATGAAATTAAAAAAAATCTTTTAGTACAACCAATGACACCAAAATAACTATTGATTAGTATTATAAAAAAAATTAAAAAAATAATTTGGATGGAATAATCTTGTGCCCACAACTTGTGAGTCTACAATAATTTTATTATATCAAATATAATAAATATAAAAAAGTTCCTAAATTTTATTAACCCTTTATAATGATAGAGGGATGAACTTCAATATATTTTACAACTTAGACTCATCAAAATAAAATAAACAAGCAGCTTTGTTCTGCCTTGAATCTAATGTTTTCATGTTCCTTTTTACATCCAACCGACCTCCCTAAAAATTCAAGTCAATTCCCTTAGATCCTCCCAAGTGGATGACCCATGGTCTTCTCAACATCCATACCACTTTCTCTAGTGATCTTCTATCTCCCTATGGCATTACATCTATATACTGCTTGAAGAAAAAAAGAGAGATAGCTTTTGAAGAGTTTACCTATAGGTAGACCAAATTGATCCTTTTTGCCTACCTACTAATCAAAATTAACATGTTCATGAATGATCTTCTAGTGAGGACATAATTATGCATCTTGAAGCTTGCCTGACCTTCTTTCCTTTCTATTGTTGTACCTTCCTGTACCAAAAATAATATAATTAAGGTACTTAGTTATTCAATTTTCATATTTTTTAAACAAATAGATATGTTACTTAAATAAGAATATTAAATATGCTTCTAAAAAAAAGTGGGATGTATGAGAATAAGCTTTTAAGTCCAACACATTAATACATATCAAACACACTAATATCTAAATATATATTTTAAAAACTTATCTCAAAATTATGCTTCCCAAAAAAAAGTGGGATGTATGAAAATAAGCTTTGAAGTCCAACACATTAATACAAATTGAACACAATACTATATAAATATATATTTTGAAAACTTATCTCAAACTGGTTAGATTTTATAAACAAGGACTTACCCTTTTAGATATCTCATTTAATTTTCTTACAACATCTTTAGCAATGCTTGATAAATGATGTGACAATAACCTCAGCCCTAGTTTTTCAATTGAACCAAAAGCAAATGAAAGGGGAATTTATCTATACCTTTTAAAACTATCTAACATGCAATATATATCAAGGCCAACCACTAAACTGAATGAGAGGTCTACAATCAAATCTTACCTTCAATTTAAGGAAAGATTGGGTCCCAATAATGACCCTTTTAAGGCATGGAGAGGTAATAAATAACCCATATAGAAATAAATCCCCATGTCTTGGTTACCTATGCCAAGTCATCCATTAAATTAACTAAATGATAATGAATGTAGGCAATCATTAATATAAGCATCCCCTAAGCAAAACATGAGGTGTTTAATTCCAAACTATTGTGTTCTCATTCATAGAAGCTATTTAGTTTGAACCTGGCCTTCTAAGTGGTAGCTCAAATGGTAAATTATGTGCTCATAGGAGTTCAGGACTAACTTGTGAAAACAAGATTTACTTGAGGCTATGATGAAAGTTGGGTTATGCTAGATTTTATTTAAGTCATGATGAAAGTGATACAATAAACATTGTCATTTCTGAGAGATACTCCAAAAATAAACATTATAATTTATTCTAAATCCTTAACAATACTTGACAAAGTGTAAAGATTCTAGATATAGAGAAGGGAGGATAGAATCTTAAAATGAGAAGTGAAAATATCATACTCAAAGCTTCAATTTCTTTCAATAAATATGAGGAGGGTTTCCATCATACAAACATCCCTATCAAGACACTGAATATTCATGCTCATCAAGAACCCTGTAATAGATGGATGATTTAAGGAGTTTAACATCTGATTAATTGGGGAAAAAACAATTAAGTCTGCATGTTTCTACTTATGAATACACTTCTTACTTTTCTAGTTCACTCCCAATTTTGGTTATATTACTTTTTTGGTTCACTTCTTTTCCCCATGCTTCTGAATCTCAACAAGACAATAGTTGTATTTTTTACCAGAATATCAATAACTCATTGAATCAAGAATTTTATATAATCACACAAACTCTCAAAATAAAACAAATATAGGGGACATCAAATTCTACACTTCATCAAATGGATGGTAGAATATAGAGAATGGTTTGAATTAATTTTATTACATAAGTTAAAATTTTGTAATTTTAAGTTAAAATTTAAAGATTTTTATAGTCTTGATAAGATGAGCATATTCATGGACCTCCCCAACTTGGGAAGAAAATGGAAACCCACACTGCTCTTCTCCCAGTGTTTATTTCACAACAAATTTGTGGGAGTATCGAAGGAGCATGAGATATGTCTAGGACTAGTACCAACAATAGAGATGTTAGTAATGAGGATAAAATCTTCCTCAGCTACATGCTTCTATAATGGGACAACTTTGATTCATGATGTTATAATAAGAGTGTATAACAAATTTTTTGCCAAAAAAAAAAGACTAATCAGACCTTCCTTTTAGAATCCTTAACAAAAAATTGTTATGCGGATAATAATCGGGGTTGACCTAAGAAGTGCTTGGCACTTGAGGTAAAATAAAATTTGCCAAATGACCCATTTTATAGGAGGCTTGCATGCAATTTTGAACATCATATTCGACTAAAGACAAATTAGGCATAGCCATATTATGAAGGCTTCCAAGATGTGGATAACACAAAGATAACAATGGACTCCTTGTAGAACCTTGGGTCATGTTTGTAAGCCCTCTTATATGATCCATGCTTAGGGAAAATCTTGCATATCTTTTAATCATATATTTTTTAGGCATTTGTGTTGTCTGCCACTATAGCATCTCAAATAACATGCACATTGATGATAGGTTAATTCCACTTCTCGTAGAAAGTATTTGCACTCTAGCAGATACATGATAAGTCATAAATTACCCTACATGGTTGAATAATAAAACTATGTAGTATAGTTTTATAATGTGAATTTTAACATAAAAAACACATTAACCATTAATTAATCCATAATAGAAAAATAATGCAAAGTGGTGATTTTTAACTATCAAAATATTTCAAAGTGGTGATTTTTAACATGAATACAAAGCTTGTAGCATATTGATTTTATAACATTAGAATCAAGGAATGTTAGCTTAAGCTTGTAGCATATAGATTCAAAATATAATAATTAGGGAATGTTATTGTGATTCATTATATTATATTCAACATAATGTGTTATTAATAGAGAGCATAAATAAATTGCATAAGCTAACAACAACCTCTCCTCATCCAAGTAATGTTGCATATCAACCAGAGGAAAAATTGGCATGCAAAAGTGCAACAAATAATCTTTTTAATGGAGACTCTCTGGGAGTAGAAATAAATAGTATTAATAACTAATTTATGCCACAACATAAGCCTAACCTCATTTATCACTGAGTGAAATACCTACATAGACTTTCAGTTGAAGCTTATTAAAGTAGTCAATGGCTTCATCGAGCATGAAAGCTTTATTAGTCTATAGAAAACAAAAAACAAAGTAAAGATCTTACAAGGACAATATATTCAAGTGTGTTCTAAATTCTAACTATTTTTCAAAGATAAGGTTAAATAGCATTTCCTTAACTTTGAGTACTAAAAAAAAAAATTTTAATCCTTCAAAAAACTCTGTCAATAAGGTCACTATGCTACAAAATAACCCATGTTAAGATCTAGGATGCAAGATCTCCTATCCTATTCCTAATAAATTATTTATACTAGGCAAAAAGGGCTTTGATAATGATAAAACAATGCTTCATTTTAAAAATTCAACAATGAATTTGAAACAACATCTACACAACAAGGAGAAAATAAAAAGAGCATAACAAACCTTATTAGAGTTAGGAATGAGGTTTTGCAAGGCTTTCATATTTTCATTGATTATGTTCCTCTGCCTCTATTTTGGGCACAAATAGAAATGTAGGGTCTAGTTTTAGTTAACTAATTGATAGAAATAATAATAGTCACCCTCTTCAAAAAGTGTTGTGGAAGTCTTATAATTCTTTGAAATTATTTGTCTTTATAATCATTAATTGGTGTAAAATTTCCAAATCAGCAATAGATGTAGTATGACCACAAAGCATTTCTACTAGCCAAATTTCCTACTACATTAAATCTATAAAAGTGGTGATCAAAATGATGTATTGATAATTTATTTGGCAAGAGACAAAAAAATAACAAATATACACCAACATATACAAGTTCTCTCATTGAATCCTTGAAAACTTATGATCACCGAATACACTTATCTCATGTGTCAAAACTATTCATTTTATAACCCCCTGTTATAATATTGTATCAATGAAATATTTTAACCAACACAAAATTGTACCTTCACACAATAGATCTAAATAGGTTTTTTGATGATCATGATCAACACCATTTATGTTGGGTTCTATGGATTTCCTCTTTTTGTCTAGTTGATTATGTGATTATTTTGGGCATTTTGAAATGCATAACTCTTCCTTTTGTTGTACTAGTTGTAGCTTTAAAATCAATAAAAATATCATGAAAAAATGCATAATCATTTATATTAAAAAAAAACATAGCACAAGTTTCATTATCATACCTTGAGATTTAAATGCAATTGTGCATGCTCGTTTTTCCTAGTACCATACCTAGAAATAAATGATCTAAATTGACAATAGACCCATAGGATTAATATTCACATCACACAAACCAATGTTATTTCTTCTTTGCTCATGATAGCTAGTTATACACCTAGTTAACCAGTTATCAAGTAATCTTCCTTAGTATGTACAAATCTGTATGCTCTCTGAGTATAGATACACATCCTCTGATCTGAATCTAAGAGAACTCTAAAAGCTATAAAATCAAATTGTAAGTGGATTGAAATATAAGTTGTTGGGATAAGAGTACGGGTACATCTCAGATACGTGGGTGTGCCATTTTTTAAAAACCTTGATTTGGATACATCATGGATACATCTATGTGTCTATATAATAATAATAATAATAATAATAATAATAATAATAATAATAATAATAATAATAATAATGCCTATTACTCATTTTTTAGTAAAACACTTGAAAATACATAGTGTTTGTTCATTAATTGTATCAAAAGTTTCAAAGTAGACGTTGCAAATACATTAAAAATTCAAATCTAGAATAAATCATGATTAATCTAGATTCAAATTGTCCTCATATTCAAAATCATGAATGCCATTCCCACTAGCTCCACTTGGACCACTCGGACAACTCCCTTTAGCTCCACTCTCTACCCCTTGTGTAGAATTCTATTGATTGTCATTGACATCATCAACACCAAGTAATGAAAGTTGGGCAAATGTAGACTTAGACAATACTATTTATGGGAAGAAAAACCATCTAGCATGAGAGGTATTTTAGGGGGACTATTTAATCCCTCCCTGCCTAGGGATTCAGGGGTGGAACCCCCCAAAATATTTTTAGAGACATGTTTTTTCTTGACAAGTTTTTCCACAAGTTTTTGTTTCCTCCACTTGACTCTTTGTGGAATGTTGTTTGACTAGTACATCTACTGACCATAAAAACAACTCTCTTTTTTATGGTTGAGGAATTAGTCTTTTCTATAGTTATTTTTCCACCATTTTAGTGTTTCATCTTGTTGCACCAATATGTCAAGGCATTGTTCCACTTAAACCTTTAAGTATAACTTTGTTTATACCTTGTGTTGAATAGCTTGTAAAATCTAAACGATTTAGCTGAGAATAAAATTCACCATCCATAGATGTATAATAATTATGTTCATATGGTAAATGTACATCGATTACTTCCAATTTGTAATGGCTAGCCTTAATATATTATTGAAAAGACCTGAATGTGGCAACTTTGATAGACAAGCATGCCTTTTAAGTCTTTATTATTGATAACGTCATTTCATTTTTAGGTCTCAATTACCACATTTCCTAGTATGTCATACATGACAACTCTATTAAAAGGTTCATTAGATTTGATTGAAAGGTTCAGACTTCAATAATATGAAATATTAGTATATTATATTTTGCAGATGAACATAACAATAGTTTGATAGGAGCCCAGGTAAGAGGAAGTTAAATCTAAAAGTTAATTAATAGTCATATGAAACTAAAACTTGGGCATATGGATGCAAATATATATATCCCACAAATATAAATATTTATTATTTACATTTTTTGGGTGAATGTAATAAACTATATTTTATTTAATTGAACAAATTGTATCACTTTATAAGTCATCTTTGATTACATAACAAGCAACTAACCTATTTGATCAATTTTATTTTCTGGTTTAATAGAAAAAATTAATTCATATGTAAAATAACAAAAAAAATGATAGAATTACTTGTCAAAGGCATATCATGGTTAAAATGTGGAGACGCGGGTAGAATACTAGGAGGATAAATACACATCTTTATTTAGCAAAATGACATCAAATTTTGGGGGCTCTTGGCTAGAAAATAGAATATAATCTATTTTATTCTATTTTTATTATCTGTTAGTGTATGGAAGTGTTTTGGTAAGCTACCAATTGAGAGAAGAGGTCTCTGTGTAGACCGATAGTGAAATGTAGTGTTTTCCTCCCTGTAATCATGTATGAAATAAGCCAATTATGGTAAATTTTATAAGTGTATTGTTATTGTATTTATGCAAATTTTTTAGTCTCTATAGGCATGTATATGGGTTACAGATTCATGGGTCTACATATGTTGAAAATATTTCCATAAGGGATTCACCAATCAACTGCTTGAACCTTCTTTTGATTTACTCTGCATGGATTATTACAGCCAAGGATGAACTATCCATATTTTACACACTCCTCTTTCCTAAAGAGAACTCTTTAGATAATCCTAGTCTCATAGGTTAGGAATAGGGCCTTATGATTTTTTGAAAAACTATAGAAACCCACATTTGAATATAATAACAGAAAACACACACCACACATAAAAATAAATTAAAGCAAAAGGGAGGAAAATTGGAGGGTAAGAGTATAATAAGCAACATGCAATCCTATGCTAGATAACTATTATATCCATACAAAGAAACTATAAAATAGAGAAATGCATTGTCCAATATTTAGGAAAAAATAGATCAATCAGATTTGTTGCAAAGAAACTAATAAATTATACATTTGGATTCAACAAACCTATACACAACATGTTAAAAATCATAGAATTACCAAGATTTGAAATAAATCAACTAAAATTAGTTTTATATAATAGTAACTATGACCACCAAAATGGGTAAGAACCAATTAGACACCTAAATAAGTGCCACATTAAACTCCACCCAAGCAGGATATACAAACTTGAGCTCCAATGGAACTGCAAGTGGGAAATTTGGATAAGTCAGAGTGAGGGCATCTTAAGGGATGAAATGAAAAATATATTTGGGCAAGATGTCTAATATTATATCATATAGTGAATCTTTGATATATGGGCTTAAAATGGCCAGAAACATTGATCTTCAAAACAATCAAGTAGAGGACATTCAACTTCAATTACCAAGTCAATACCAAGAATGTGTATGTCTTAATTGTAATTAAGTGGCTTCATAGATGAAATTCAATGGATTTATACCATTTTCATCAGTTTACCTTATTAAATATACTCAAATCATATTTTAACTAATAATGGTATCAAAGATTCAAATATGAGGATAGGTTTGCTTTTACAAATATGTTTAATTTGTAAATGATATTGATATGGCTAAAGGATTAGAAAATTTCAACAATGGTAATTACCCCACAAGGCCCATAAATGAGATGTTAACACCATTATCATTGATATTTTATCACACAAATTTATAATGATATGATTGACATACTAGATAGAGAACTGCAAGTAATAATCAATGTGACATGTCTAACAGAAAATTCAGTCCATTCAAAGCATCATCTCACTTCCATTTGGAAATCAGATATGAGGATGTTGGTGTTTCATTTTATCCAAAAACCTTTATCTAGGGCTCTCCCTTCCTACTTTTTAGGAAATATTTCATGTTCTCCAGTTCAAAATTCTCATCTATGGTACACTATGGAAATAAAAAATAGTAATAAGTTCAAGTCCTTTGCTGAAAATCTAGAAGGAGAATTTATGTAGAATTTATAGGGGAGTCTAAAAAAAAGATACATAATGTAAAGATATTACAAATAATGACATGTTACATTGACAAAAGTAGTAGGAAAATAGGATTCATGGAAAAAAAACTTCTAGAAAGGAAAATAATAATCATGAAGAGCTGTACCTAAATCCTAAGATCAGAAAAGGTGGAAAACATGCTTTCAAGATCATTGTGGCTGTCATGATTGAAGTCAAAA
Source organism: Torreya grandis (assembly GCA_037957365.1). Taxonomy (NCBI): domain Eukaryota; kingdom Viridiplantae; phylum Streptophyta; class Pinopsida; order Cupressales; family Taxaceae; genus Torreya; species Torreya grandis. The sequence continues at coordinate 261,128 of JARHVA010009214.1, read as the reverse complement.
ATTTTGTGGCATATATGATTAATACACACAATAATTTATTAATAAGAGAGAGTGTTTAATTATATAAACCAAAGTGGATAAATGCTAGAAGTGGTATGTTGAACAAAGAAACAATGCCAAATTGAATCCTTCAACCTCATCCATACAAGACATTTATCTTAAGGCTTCAAGCAAGATTCTAACACTTATTTAAAGGTGGAAGGGAGATCAATTCCCATTATTATATAAAAATTACTTCAACTTAATGATAAATTATTTGCCATTACAATTCAGGTGAAAGACACCCCAACTCATTACACAAAGAGTAGGTAGTAAAATAACATAAATAATTGGGCCCAAGATGAACACTCACTGTATTTAATCTTGTAAGATATAAAACATATGCTCATTTATGTTCTACTTGTGCATCTTACAATATTGAATCCCCACATGTAGATTGGTTGTACAAATTGGTGAGAGCAACCTGAATATCAAGGGATCCAAGGATATGAACCATGCATGATATCACTTCCAATGCACTAGATTAGAAAATTATTATGTTACCAATACAAATATGGGAATGGATACAAGTAAAATAATTGGATATGTGGATACAAGGATTTTTTTGGGGGCTTGGATACAAGAATTGAATACGTGGATACAGGGATTTTTTTTGGGGGGTTGGATATATATATATATTTTATGTTTCCTCTATGCATATTATGTGGTTAATTTTTCTTATATGGCTATATATATATATATATATATATATATATATATATATATATATATATATATATATATATATATATATAATATAGCCATATAAGAAAAATTAACCACATAATATGCATAGAGGAAACATAAAAAGTTAAATAACCACAAAACAAACTAAAAAGTCAATGCCACATACCCTAATATTTAATTGTTGAACTTAGATTAGTCTTATTACATGTACATAGTGCAAATGTTACAATGTATGGATAAAAATAAAGACAAAAGAAAATGCACTATCTATAGTTTGGTGAAGATTAAAATGAGATGACATGGTGTTAAATCAACTTAAGACTATGGCCTATTATCTTCTTTAAGCTTAGTCATGAGTTGAGCTTTCATATTATACATGTATAAATGATCTTGCCATATATATTGCACAAAAAGAGTCCTAGAGAACCATATTTTTGGAACATAAAGGATAAGTAAAAAAGACATTATTAATTTTAACCTCACCCTCATATTGATCATGTTGCAAAAATTTATTTCTTTTATTTTGGAAAGGCTAAAACACAATCTAATAACTGGAAGACTTGCTGACTTGCTCTGGAAACCTTCATAGAGCTATTGTATACAGTCCTAATAAAGAAGACAAAGATTAATTGAATGAGGCTAACATCTTGAAAACATAGCTAGCCATTAAAATTGTAGAGATTATTTCATTATTTATTTTGTTTTTACTTATTTTTTGAAGTCCATGTTTGACTTTTATTAAGATAAATTACAAAAAAAAAAAAATTCTGGATATACAAGGGATATGGGCAAGATATGTCTTGCCCCCTATAGATACATAATAAAACATATCTAATCATATCCATAGAGGGTGGGATGTATCCTATCCATAACCCCTATGTATCTAACCCATATTGTATTAGATACATATCATATCTATAACAAAATAGGTGGGGGGTGTATCTGGTAAGTTAGGAAAATTACTATGGCAATGTCCATGATATACTATTAAATAATTTGACTAGTTTAACACATAAAATATTGACACTATTTCATATAATATGTTAACATTCATGTGTAATGATAGATTTTGAAAAAAATTATCATAAATATGTGATTAGGTTATATACATACACCCATGGGTAGTAAATATTAAGATTTTTTTTCCATAAATTGTAAGTATCGCATATTTTAATAAAAAGAGTTTCTCAAAAAAAATTGAAACCAAATTTCATTTAAGAATGTCTCACTATGGTTAAAAAAATAAAACAAAGATTAAAAACAAAGTGTTGCCAAACTAATACAACAAAATGAAAACAAGGAACTAATAATAATGGCTACCTTTTTTATCATTTACCTTAGTTCAAGGTATCTCTATGATTTCAGTATCAAATGACAAAGGCACACTATCTGGGCATATGTTTGTCATTTTCTCACTATGAGAAAAGCCATTTCTTCTTGATTTTCTACCCCATCAACATTTAACCATGCATGTATCCTTGTTCCTCCTATGATCCACAACAACTATCGAACCACCTCCTTCATTGTCAACCTCTTCTTCCTTTTCACACTTTGACATTCTTTTTCTAGAATAGCCAATTTTCCCATCGATTTCAATTTTCCTATCTCCTTTACATTCAACCAAGAATCTAGAATTTGAATCAAACTAGCCAATTTTATCTCAGTCTATCCTTTTAAAATAAACAAGATTCACCCCTTTGAAATATTCACCAAAATAACCCTAAAATTGTGGACATCACTTTCCTCTCATATCTAAACTGTCTAAAAGTACTATAGATCCAAGTAACACATTATTCCTTACACAACCATAGTAATATGAAATTACCCCATTGTCACCTTATAAGACAATCCCAAGTCTCTATATTTGGGGGTATACACATCATCTAGCATAATGTTGGAATATTTGACATCTCTGTGAATAATGGGTATTGATGTAGCTCAGTGCAAGTTTGACAAGGCTTCTACACAATCAGTAACAATACACAAATAACCTTCCCATCAAAGGTGTTATGTAAGAAGGTATGAATGATCCAATTCATGATTTTATTAGTACCAAAAAATATGAAATTATAGTTATTATAAAATCCTAATCTAATTCAACTGACTCAGATCTCCCTAATATAAACCCTACATTTCAAATTATGAAAAAACTCCACCATAACCACATTGAATAAAAATTACAATACACACTTAATCATCCAAGAATTTTACCAACATGTATCAAAGCATATCCTCAAATATTTCTCTATTACCTCCATTCTAAGTCTCAATGTATATATAATAATCTTTTATCGAAAAACTTATAAATTCCCAGGTCAAGATTTAATATTATGCACTTGCCCAATAAACTGATTTACCTCCCTATGTACTGTAATTAATCCTACAATTTTTTGCTTTCTAGTCTCCAACATCATAGAGTATATTGTTTGCTCTCTGGTCCCCAACATCATAGAGCACATGCATATTATTTATTAAAAAACAAATGTTAAATCCTCCTTATATTTTTTTTCCCAACATTGTAGACCTGATGAATAGAAATCGAAGTGCATATGGGTATTAGCCTCCCTTACTATCATAGAGAGAAACCCAATAATTTTTTGGAAGGATAATAGGTTTTTTTAAGGATAATATAAGAGAAAATAAAAGAAAAAATACTCAAAAAAATAAAATAAAATTGAAGGCTATACTTGGCATTAAAAAACTTGTTTTACAATTAATATTCCCTCTGTAACAACCCTTACACAATATCAAAAATACTTCATTCAAAGGGAAAGGAAGACACCTTATATTGAAAAAAATTTAGGTTTCAGGTATTGTGTTTTGGGATGCTACCACCAGCCATGGATATATTTCTATTGAATATAATTTATGGTTGGAAGGAATAAACATTGGAAAAGGGAGAGAAAGTTACTTTCCCCTTCTTGTGTGTGGAGAGAAGCACCAAAAATCATGGAAATATGATTTAGAAAAGTCAATATATCACAAAATGATTGAAGGAAGCAAGTTAGAGACAAAATATTTTTATTGTCTCTAATTTCTGTCTCAAAACCACCTTGACAAAATTTCTAGTTTAGATGGAATATAAATCAGAAAGCTTATAAAAACTAGATACCAATTGGATTCATGCAATAGATCACTGAGTAAAAATTACTATCGATGGATACCTAATTAAATTTATTGTAGAATATTATATTACATATGAGGCTCCACATGACCTTTTTGTGAGAGGAATTAGATGAAAGTTCTTATAGTGACTACCTACTCTTATTAAGATGTTGGTTGTAAAAAAGGCCATGGGGCCTACCCATACCAACATGGATTAATAACTTCAGATGTTAGGGGATGTATGTGATAATGAAGTGAATGATGAAGAATTGAGAAGGGATTTTCGAACCTGTACCCAAAAGATTTAGGGCATAGAGAAACAAAGTGAAAAATGGATTCTGGCATTAAAGTGAGACCTATGACAACCTAGAAGATAGAATAAACAAAATAATCATTATATAACTACGAGTATAAGTAGAGAAGATAATGTATAAGAGTGTGAAGGGATGGGATCTCATACACAAGTAAGAGAAGTTGGAGAAGATGAGGATAAGGAAAAAAGTGGGCCTGAGGCAAGAAAAGGTGCAAAGGAAAGTGTAAATATATATAGAGATGCTAAGGAAATGGAAGAAAGTGGAAAGGTAAAAGAGGAGTGATTAGACTTATTAGAAGGCAATTTTAGATCACAACTAGAAGGGAGGGTATTATTTGGATAAGAGTAGTTTGTGGAATAAGTTATGAAAATTTGTAGGATAATGTAATGGCCCTTTCTTCCTAATGAGACAATTATAGAAGACCATTGGCCTATTTTATTCCCATAGGCTAAGTCAGGTGATATAAGGGAATTATTGAGGTCAATTCACTATTCACACAAGCACTATTCATGTGTTATTATTTACTATCACTATTCATGGTGATCTGGTGGGTGATGCAATTGATGATGTAATAGATGAGGTGGCTTGTGGATGATGTGGCATGGCCCATAAAGGATCTCCCATAGAATCTAGTACATGTGATGGAGTGGGGCATAGTACTCCACTAGGAGATAGGTTTTATTTTCTTTGTTAAGTCACATGTCTTCCTTTTGGGGATGAATAGAAGGGGTGAATAGTCGGGGTGAAATTATAGGAGAGAATATTGTGTTGGCATGAAAAGGAAAGTCAAAAGGTGTTGGACATATTTTGAAAGCTTATGGGCACATGGAGAAAGATGACAAGGTTGTACTATTGTACATTTGGCTCACATGAAGAAGTGGGGTGCCATTCTTGGTATCAAATGGGAAATGGGAGACAACAACAAAGAAGGGTGATCATGTGATCCAATTTTAACCATTATCACAAGGGGATAAACATCTCACTATTGCTCACATGTGTGAGTGATCGAGACATTTTAGAATGATATGAAAAATGGTGGAAAGTAGAAGATTCTCTCTTGACCCTTACACATGGGGTCACATGCCCAATAATAATTATTTTGGCCCACAAGGAAAATGTGGTGGCAGATTCTCTATCTCCTCATACTTATTCTCTCTTTCCATTCTTCATTGTAAAATGTATAAATAAAGAGATGTCCTCCCTTGGTTATTCATGTTGAATATTATTAACCCATCCCCCCATTTGTGAAGTCTAAACTTGGTTCAAATCATTCCTCTCCTAAGGATGAAAACCTTTGGAGTGACCAAATATTTAATGATGAAAGCCCTCTAAGGTTTTCTAGTTTTGGTGGTGAGAGATCCTCTTTGGCTAGCTTATGGTGGTTTCATCTAGAAACTACATTGGTGCTTCAACAAAGTTATTTATTGTAAGTAGTTAGTCTATAATTGCTCTATGTTATATGTATTTTTAGTATTTATATGTATTTCCTCAATAATATATTATACTCAGTTAGTGAATGAATATAATAGTGGTGTTCTCATTTCACACACACACACACACACACACACACACACACACACACACACACACACACACACACACACACACACACACACACACACACACACACACACACACACACGCATGCACACACACGCATGCACACGCACACATGCACACGCACACATGCACACGCACATGCACACGCACACGCACATGCACATGCACACGCACATGCACACGCACACACACATGCACACGCACACACACACACACATGCACATGCACACGCACACGCACACGCACACACACACCCGCACGCACACAGACACGCACACATGCACATACACACACAAATATCAATTATGTCATTTGTAAGCTTATACCAATTTTTTTAATAAATTGTACTAATTATCCTCAAAGGGATATTATAGTGGTATCAGAGCTGGTGACCATGCCGACCTATAGGTCTTTGTGTTGTTTGATATTTCCAGGTTACATGAAAATAAAATACTCAAAAAGAGAGTAAAGGAAATTGTAACTAGAAGAAATAATTGTTGATTCAATGGGAGAAAGAGATGAAAGAATTAGCACATACCCATTTATAATGGGAGATAGAAGGGGAGAGCCATCCAATATGGATAATTTGATGAGTAATTTAGTGCAGTAGATGACTCAATCTTAGCAACAAATGGTTTAATATCATCAAAAAATTACTTATATGTTTGCTCAAATGATGGGAAATGATGGTAATACAAGGAATAATGGTACTAATGGAGTAGAAGGATCTAATATAATAAACAACATAGCTAATCATACATGGAATTTCAATGGTTTGGTCAAATCTATACCCTCCATGCCTAACTTCATTCTGATGGGTAACACTCCAGAAGGGAATGATGATCCTAATGATCAAGAAATGCATGCTCAAGTATGGAGTGATTGGCAAGCATTAGGGGTGAGTTTCCAGTTTAAAATACCATTTTATTACTATCTATAATTCCAACAAAGACATAAATCCCATATAAGTGGGAGTGGAAGATCCTAGAATAATGAGTTACGAAGAAGGGTGGCTGAGCTATTTATTCTATATTTTGATGGTTTTGGGAAGACTACTGCTAGAGCTTGGGTGCAGAAGATTCACACTTATTTTCATTTTATTCATATGGCTAAAAATGAAGTAGTTAAATATGTAACTCTCTATTTGGATGGTTGTGAAGATGAATGGTGGTGCCATGGAATGGTTACCTTGGGAAATGATCAGATCAATTCTTATGTAGGATTCATAGAGAGGTTGATTGAGAGGTTTGATAATAAATATTCTAAGTTGCACTTTGAGGAGTTATCATATCTAAAACAATGGAGTTTGGTAGACACTTATATTACCAATTTCCAATGATTTTTAGTGCTGATGACCAATATTTTAGAGAGGAGATTGATTGTTCTATTTGTTGTTGGGCTCTTCAAGCCATTGAGAGGGTTAACTAAAGATATTATCCCACCCAAATTACATGAAGAGATTAAAAATCCAAGAGACATGGAGTCCTCTATTTCTATACGTAAATCTAAATCAAAAGTGTTACAACAAAAAGACAAGGGCAAGAAGCACTTCCATAAAGATTTAAATCAGGTTAAGAAGGAGCTCATAATGTTGGATGAAGACCAACTTAATAATCTATGGATAAATAAATTGTGTTTCAATTTTAAGGATCCATGGGGCCCAAATCATAAGTGCTCACCTAAGGCCAAAGTCAATCAAATTGAGTAATATTCAATGGATGAATTTGCTACTAAAAAATCAAAATTTTAATCTAATTTAGAAGATCAATAGAAACAAAGATCATCATAAGAATCAGAGGAGTAGGAAAGTGGGGCCACACTTGCCCAACTCTATAGATTTCAAAGAATTGTTTCTTTTAGAGTTTGAGGAGTATTATGTGGATAATAGATAGTTTATCTTATTGACATAGGTGATACACACAATTTTATTAATGAAGGGAAATTAAAACAAAAGATTTTGAAGGTTTCAAGGTGATGGTAGCAGATGGATTCACCCTCACATGCAAAATGAAGATTCATAAATTGAGCATTCAATTGGGATATTATGATATTAGAGATGATTTTTATGTGGTAAGGATAGGAGACATAGATGCAATCCTTGGTATGCAATGGTTGCAGTCTATTGGAGAGTTTGATATGAACTTACAAACCATGGAGATGAAATTTGAAGATAATGGTAAGAAGGTTGTTCTTATAGGCATGTCAAATGGTGGACCAATAATAGTATCTTTCAAAATAATGGATAGAATTATCAAACATGACTAGTTAGAATGGGTAGCAGAAAGCCTCATTATGCTAACCATTATAGATCAGGAGAAGAAGATTTATCCTCAAGATGTACAAGATTTGTTGTCCAAGCATAATAAGATTTTTTGTATTGTACCTCCTAGGAGGCCTCTTAAGCAAGGCGTTGAGCATGCCATTGAGTTGGAGGATTGTGCCAAACCCATTATCACCACTCCTTACTTGCATCTGAAGAGGCACAAAGATGAGATAGAGAAGGCCATCAAAGAGCTGATTGACATAGGATACATCAGGGCTAGTAAGAGCCCCTTAACATCTTCAGTAGTGTTGGTTAATAAAAATATGGGACTATGTGTATGTGTATAGACTATAGGGCTTTGAATAAGAAGACAATAAAAAATAGCTATCCCATTCTGTAGATACATGAGATCATAGATGAGATACATGGTACATGCAACTTCTCTAAGATTGATATGAGATTGGGTTATCATCAGATACGAGTTCATGAGGAGGATATGGAGAATACTTCTTTCAAGTGTTATTTTAGACACTATGAGTTCTTGGTTATGCCATTTGGTATAACCAATGCTCCTACCACTTTCTAGTCTTGAATGAAACAGGGTATTTAATAAACAACTTTGTAAGTTTGTTTTTATTTTATTTGATGATATTTAGAAGA